>PVHP010011557.1:0-44865 GCA_004024765.1 Zapus hudsonius | reverse complement strand
ACTCTGATTGGCCCAGCCTCAGTGCGATGCTTTCCTCTGGTCCAATCAGCTGTGCCACGAAGGTGTGATCTCATGAGCCTCAGGAGAAGGGAGACAGGGGGGAGCATTTTGATGGTGATAAAGACTTACTGAATCTAAAAAGTAGGTAACAAAACTATTATTTCACTGTACTCTTTGGGGGAAAACATCTTACTTTCTGGGGCTCAATGTTCTCATCTGTAAATGAGAGATTTGATCTGTGTCTGTTTAACCATAATATAATAGTGGGTGTTTAACAACTGTGTGTCCAATGGGTGAGCAGACTAGAAGGTTCTATTAGCTTATGGTTCTGCGTTGGAGAATTCTTAGATTGAGACACGTGGGGGCTGGAAATTGGCAGAAGGGAAGAAGGAAGGAGGGGGGTAGGAGCTGGCTGGTGGTGCCCAGGCAGGTAAGCTTAAACAGTCTTTGTTCCGGGCACCTTTCCAGAACCCATCCTCTGACTTCACCAAGTAGCTTTTGGTCTAGAATGTGGTTCCTTTAATAGTCTTCTGTCCCTCGAGGGACAGTGTCCTTTATAAGCTGATAAACTGGCTTCCTGACAGCAGCCAGAAATGTCATTTGGGACTTGTGATCCAAAGGAAAGAGGCCTGGTTTGATTCCAATGTTCACAGCACAGACTTTTGCCCTTACAGGGTCTGGATGTGGTTTGTAGCGCCTCTGAACATCAGGGTTTTTTGTCTAAATATTTCATTCATTTCCAAGGAAAGAGAGAGAGAGAGAATGGGTGCATCCAGGCTTCTAGCTGCTGCAAACAGATTTTAGATATATTTGCCACTTGGTGCATCTGGCTTTACATGGGTGCTGGGGAATTGAACCCAGGTCATCAGGCTTTTCAGACAAGCGCCTTAACCACTGAGGCATCTTGCCAGCCCTTCAGTTATTATTTTAATCTTTGTATGGGGGTTCACATGTGCCACAGAGACCAGAAGATAACCTTGGATGTCAGTCCTCACCTTCTACCTTGTTAGAGGCAGGGTCTATTTTTTCAAAAAAAGAAAACATTTTTGTTGTTGTTGTTTAACTAGGGTCTCCCTCTAGCCCAGGCTGAGCTGGATTTCACTATGTAGGCCAGGCTGGCCTCGAACTCTCAGCATTCCTCCTACCTCTGCCTCCTGAGTGCTGGGATTAAAGGAGTATGCGACAATAACGGGCTCAAAAAATGTATTTTAGCCGGGCATGGTGGCGCACGCCTTTAATCCCAGCACTCAGGAGGCAGAGGTAGGAGGATCAACATGAGTTCAAGGCCACCCTGAGACTACATAGTGAATTCCAGGTCAGCCTGGGCTAGAGCGAGACCCTACCTCAAAAAACAAAAAAAAAAAATGTATTTTACTCAAACATTTTATATAAGCCAGGCATGATGGCACATGCCTTTAATCCCAGCACTCAGGTGGCAGAAGTAAAATAACTGTGATTTCAAGGCCAACCTGGGCTATAAAGTGAGCTTCAGGTCAGCCTGGGCTAGAATAAGGCCCTGCCTCAAAAACAAAATTTTATATGTGTATACATGTGTATACATGTCTGGTGTGCGCATGTGTGCAGAGGCATATAGAAGCAAGAGGCTGACAAGGAGTGTCTCCCTCTCTTGCCCTCCGCCTTGCTTACTGAGACCTGGCCTCTCACTCAAATCCAGATCTCACCAATTCGGCTCGTCTAGCTAGCCTGCTTTCCCTGGGGATCCTGTCTCCACCTGCCTAGGATGACAGGTGAGCCACCACACCTGCCAGGCATTTATTTGGGTGCTAGGGACCCAAACTCAGATCCTCTCACTTATATAGCAAGTGCTTTATCTACTGAGCCATCTCTCCAGCCCAGGGTGTTCACCACTGTGTGTTCCAGGCTATGTGGCCTGTGAGCTAGTTAGTCCAGCCAAATTGGGGTGCTCTGGGTACAGTGAGAGATCTTGTCTTTAAAAATGAGGTTGAGGCTAGAGAGCTCGCTCAGTGGTTAAGGCGCTTGCCTGCAAAGCCTAATGACCCCAGTTCAATTCCCCAGTACCCATGTAAAGCCAGATGCTCAAAGTGATGCATGCATCTGGAGTTTATTTGCAGTGGCTGAGGCCCTTGTATGCTAATATTCTCTCTCTATTTCTCTGCAAATAAATAATAAAAACATTTTAAAAAAATAAGGTGAGCTGGAGAGATGGCTCAGCAGTTTAAGCCACTTGCCTGCAAAGCCTAATGACCCAGGTTTGATTCCCCCGTACCCACGGAAAAGCCAAATGCACAAAGTGGGGTTTGTTAACAGTGGCTGGAGGCCCTAGAATACCTATTCTTTCTCTCTCTGTCTCTCTTCTCTCTGTCTCACTCTGTGTGCAAATAAATAAACAAATAAGGTGAAGAGACATTGAGGAAGACACCCAACATTGACCTCTAGCCTCTTCACATGAATACTCACCATACACAAACACAAACAAAAAAAATCAAGTCTGTTAGCTTCATATTCTCTTTTTAAAAATTGTGTGTGTGCGCACGCGTGTGCACGCACACATGTGAGGGCCAGAGAACAAGCTTGGGGTGTCCTTCCACCTTCTTCTTGAGATGGTCTCTCTTGTTTTATGACTGTGTGTGTGCCACACAGGCTTGCAGATTCTCCTGGCTTAGTCTTCTATTCCCATAGATAGTCGCATTGGAACCCCAGGCACGTGCAACCCTCTTGAACCCCAGGCACGTGCAACCCTCTTGCATCTCTTCATGTGTGTGCTTGTGAGTCGAACTCTGGCCACTGGACTTACAAGCAAGCACCTTGAACCACTGAGCCAACTCCCCAGTCCCTCAGATTCTTGTCTTCTTCAGAGGGGTTCGTGTGATCCCCAGTATAGGAGGATTGGTCTGCCCTTCTCAAGCTCATTCATGGGTGAACCCCAATCCCCTTGTCTGCAAATTGGGAGTGACGAAGTAAACTCTGCCTTCCTCACCTACAGAGCTAATGGCTACAAAAATTGCCTTGGAAAGAACACAGTGCTGTATTTACAAACACAGGACGCATTTATTGATTTTATTTATGTTCCTTTGTGTTCCAAAAAAAGGGATGTGAGGTGGCTGACCAAAATGTACACAATACAGTGGGATAAAAATAGATGCAATGATGGGGCTGAGGAGAAACAGGGAGAGGAAAATAAAACAAGCCAGGAAGACACTAGGACACAGGAATTTGAGCTCAAACCTGAGCTTCCCCTGGAACAAAGATGGGGGGGGGGGACAAGGTCATTTACAAAAGGCACCATAGGGTACAAGATGCCAGCAAAGGCCACGGAGCTCATCTAGTCATCCATGTCTGTCTCTACTAAGGGTGTGGGTGGGTGGCTCAGTGGGTAGTGTTCTTTGGACCAGGTAATGTAAGTAATCTCCTGACACTGCAAACAAACTCCAGATGCATGCACCACTCTGTGCATCTGGCTTTATGTGGGTGCTGGGGAATTGAACCAGGACCTTCAGGCTTTGCAGCCAAGCACCTTTAATCATTGAGCCATCTCTCTAGTCCCCTATCTTATATTTTGACTCAGGGTCTCTCACTGAGCCAGGAGCTCACTGATTCGGGTAGACCAGAAAACCCCAGGGATCCTCCTATCTCTGCCTCCGCAGCACTGAGATTGAAGCCCTGGGTTCCATCCCCAGCACCACATAAACTAGGTGTTACAGTTACTTTCAAATTGTTGAAACAAAACACCAACCAGAAGCGGCTTATGGGAGGAAGGGGTTGATTTCAGGCTTACAGTCTGAGGGGAAGTTTCATCATAGCAGGAAAAGCATGGCATGAGCAGGAAGCTGTTACAGGTCTGGGTACTGGGTTTGGAGCTAGGCTAATAGACCTTAGGGTTCCCACCTCTCCAAGTAACACACCTCCTCCAGCAAGGCTCCACCTCCCAATTTGCTACCAGCTGCGACTGAGTATAAAACCTAATCAGTCACAAACAGATGAGGCTGTGGGGGGACATCTCCAAGTCAAACCACCACACCAGATATGGTGGTTCAAGCCTGTGATCCCAGCATTCAGCAAGGGGAGGCAGGAGGATCAGGAATTCAAGGTCATCCTTGGTTACGTAGTGAGTCTGAAGCCTGCTGGGCTCCAAGAGACTGTCTCAGAAAAAAGAAAGAGGAGGGGCTGGAGAGATTGCTCTGTGGTTAAGGTACTTACCTGCAAAGCCTAATGACCTGGGTTCAATTCCCCAGTACCCAAGTAAAAGCCAGATGCACAAAGTGTCACATGCATCTGGAGTTCGTTGGCAGTGGCTAGAGGCCCTGACATGTCCACTTTCTCTCTCTCTCTTCTCTTCTCTTCTCTTCTGTCTCTGCATGCAAATAAATAAATAAAATTTAAAAAGAGAGGAGAGGGCTGGAGAGTTGGCTCAGCGGTTAAGGCACTTGCCTCCAGTGCCTAAGGCCCCGGGTTCAATTCCCCAGAACCCACATAAGCCAGACCCACAAGGTGGTGGCCCTAGTGCTCTCTCTCTCTCTCTCTCTCTCTCTCTCTCTCTCTCTCTCTCATCTCTCTGCTTGAAAATGAATAAATAAAAATATTTTTTAAAAAAGAGAGGAGAATACTGTCTGATCATATGATACACATTTTTGGATTTTCAACAATATTTAGATTCCTAGTCTATTTCTGTGATCTCCTTGGAGACTTCTATTTATGACCTGATTGATTTGATTTAAAACTGGACATCGCCTAAATGTCGAGTAAAAATATTCATTTCGCTATTGTTTATGAGGTTAAAATGAGGCTGGATGCAAAGTATGGTGTGGTGGGAGTTTTCCCCAGCGAAGTGCGGGGGACGACAAAGGTCTAGTGTCTTGGCTTAGCTGAAACATATAAAACTCACTAAGACATAAACCTGATCCAGGCAGGCTATAAAGACAGCGCAGCCTTTGCCTAGAAACTGGGGTTATCATCTGCTGCCCTGGTACAAAATTCAAACATAAATCAGCTCCCACTGTATTCTTAACCACCTGCGAAAGTCTTCATTTCCTGCCTGAAGTGCTTCCAATATTGAATGACTCTGCTCTCCCTCACCCCTGCTCTGAAAAGGCTCCCTTGGGCCACTGCTGGGGATCCAAGCCAAGATCCCACAGTTAGGTCAGCCCAAGACGACACAGGGAACCAGCTGGGGCTGGTTCTGAAAGTGTGGTTGTGTGAAGTTTAAGCGAGCACCCCCACATTGGTACAGAGAGTCCCTTGGGGTCCCACTGGGGTGCCTTCTCCCCATCTCTGCCCACATGCCATGAACCAGGACCCTCACAAAGCCACCCCCAAATACCCACAATATTCTCTTCTTTGGGGGCTTCAAATATGTCAAAAGTAAGTACCACACAGCCAGCATTTAATTATGCAATGCCTGGCCTTTGTCATTTCTTGTTGTCGGTCTGTCTCCAGACTAAAGATATCTCGAGAGTTCTTTTCCCATACGTCTCCCCTTACACGTGCCTCGTGTCTGGGAACCTTTCTCGCAGCAAGGCCATGAACACAGGATTCTGATGGGTTCTCTGGGCTCCGCCCATGTGGCCAAGAAGATTCTCCTACCTGCCACACGCAGGACTCTTGTTTCCCGGAGCCCCCTCGAAGATCAAAGATACCCACACAGACTGCTGTCCCATAGGGACCTACCTGATCCTAGACAGAACTGTCAGGCCAAGCTGCATTAAAGCTCCGTGACCAGCCCCCATGGGAATCAAAGTCAGGTGTCTGTATGTACCAAGGGGCATCTGTCCACGGAGGTCACCCTGGCTGGTGCATACTGGACACTTGAAACTGACTGATGGTCTAGCTCAAGGGACAAACTGCTCTGTGGAGAGCCTGTGTGTTGGGGTAGCCTTCTCTAATGAACTACACACCCCAAATAGTTGCCTCAAACTCATTATAATAAACTGAAACTGACCAAGATGAAAACAACACAAGTCACATGGGATTACAGGACTCCCTCCTGTAATCTCAGCACTCCGGAGGCGGAGGTAGGAGGATCGCCATGGATTTCAGGCTAGCCTGGGCTACAGAGTGAGTTTCCGGATCATCCTGGGCTAGTGTGAGACCTGCTTCAGACAGACAAACACCACCACATTGCAAATGGCAACGTTGCTTGAGCAAAACCCTCTTGCAGGCTGGTGGAGGCTCCTACAGGGACACTCTCCTTCCTTCTTAGCAATTCTCACAATGACCCTCCACACCTGCTGTGATGACCTTACCTGACAGGTGTGGAAACCGAGGCTCTGAGGAGCTGAAGAATCCTGCACCATATCACGTGGCTACTGAGCGACTGCAGAGGGACCCTAACCTAGTCTCACTCTGAAAGCCCCCCTTTTTAATTTTTTTATTTAAAATATTTTATTTATCTGAAGGACAGAGAGAGAGAGAGAGAGAGAGAGAGAGAGAGAGAGAGAATGGGCACACCAGGGCCTTCAGCCATTGCAAACTCCAGATGCACACACCACTTTGTGCATCTGGTTATATGTGGGTACTGGGGAATCGAACCCACATCCTTAGGCTTTGCAGGCAGGCATTATAACTACTGAGCCATCCACTCCAGCTGCTAAAAGTGTCTTCCCTCCCCTGCTACAACCCAGAGTCTTATTCCAACCCCTTCTCAAGTATTTTATCTGACCCAAGGGCTTGGTTGGGAAGTTGTAGGGCTGTTCAGGACCAGCCCCCATGGGAATCAAAGAAGACAATAGTTTATTCATCCTTTGCAGGGCAGGGAGAAGGAGATGGGACCGACAGGAGGTGCACCCAAATCTCTGTGGCTTTTTCTTGGTGCCAAACAAACCCAGAAGGAGCCACTTCTAAAAGAACACAGCGTATTTTCCCTCCTCTTCTCACCTCCTCTGGGCCAGTGCCTGTGATAATTGGGAAGCATGGAGTCTGTTTTTTCTGGGCCTGGAACCAATGCTAGAGAAGCCTTCTGACAATAAATGCTGTTGATTGACAGTTGATGGACAATGTTCTTGAGTTAAGTTTTTCCTGTGCCGGGTTTTAAACAACTGTTCAACAGCCGGCGTCCTGTTCAGATAGGATTTACTCTGCTTCTCCTCTGTGGGCCACAGTCAGGCAGCCAAGCGAGATGGTATCTCAGGGTTCTTGCAGGCCCATCACTCAATGATGATCAAGAAGTGAACCCAGATCTGAAACCAGTTTTCTTCCCTCCGAGCACGGAGTTGGGGTTATTACTCACACAGAGAAACTCACTCCAATGCAGAGATAACTAGTCAGGGAACAAGGCCCTTCGATGCTGGCCTCATAATCTTTGACGAGGTCATTCCACTTCTGCAAATTTATCTTTGAAAGTGGGGAAGACTGGAGGGAGGCCCTCAGTGGTTAAAGGCCCTTGCTTGCAAAGCCTGACAACCCAGGCCAATTCCCAGCATCTGTAGCAAACCAGACACAAAAAGTGGCAAGAACATCTGGCATTCATTTGTAGAGGCAAGAGACCTGGCGTGAACACACACACACACACACACATACATACACACATACACACACAAACACATACACACATACACATTCACACATACACACACATACACACATATATACACACACATACACAAACACACACATACACACATACACACAGATACACACATACATACACACATACACACATACACACATGCACACACATACATACACAAACACACATACATACACACACAACACACATACACACACATACATACACACATACACACATATACACACACAAACACATACACACATACACATACACACATGCACACACATACATACACAAACACACACATACACACACATACACACATATACACACACATACACAAATACACAACACACACATACACACATACATACACACATACACATACGCACATGCACACACATATATACACACATACACACACATAAACAAACACACACACACACAAGCCAGATGCACAAAGTGGTACATGTGTCTGGAATTAGTTTGTAGTGCCAAGAGGTTCTGGTGTGCCCATAATCTATCTCTCTCTCTTCTGTTTGCAAATAAATAAAAGAAAAGAAAAGAAACACAAGGGGAGGGCTGGAGAGATAGCTCAGCAGTTAAAGGCACTTGCTTACAAAGCCTGACAGCCTGGGTTCAATTCCCCAGCATCCACATAAAGCCAGATGCACAAAATGGAGCCTGCATCTGGAGTTTGTTTGCAGTGGCTGGAGGCCTTGGTGTGCCCATTCTCTCTCTCTCTCTCTCTCTCTTTCTCTCTCTCTCCTCTCTTTCTCTCTCTCTCTCCCTCTCTCATAAAATTAAATAAATAAAAAAGAACACAGGAAAACAGAACTCTGTGCAGGGATATGATTGGTTTAGCACTGTCTGGAGGTCCTATAAATAATATCCAGTACAAGATGGTATGGGCTTGGGGCTGGAAAAATGGCTCAGTGGTTAAAGGTGCTTGCTTGCAAAGCCTGACAGCCTGAGGTTTAATTCCCAAGCCACCCATGTGAAACTGGACACAAAAGGGGTCGCAAGCAGCTGGTGTTACTTTGCAGCAATAGGAGGTCCCTGACGTGCCCACACACATACACATATGTTCAAATAATTTTTTAAAAATATTTTATTTGGCCAGGCGTGGTGGTGCATGCCTTTAATCCCAGCACTCGGGAGGCAGAGGTAGGAGGATCGCCATGAGTTCAAGGCCACCCTGAGACTACATAGTGAATTCCAGGTCAGCCTGGACTAGAGAGAGACCCTACCTCGAAAAACCAAAAATATATATATATATATTTTATTTGCCAAAGGAAGGGGAGAACTGCTTACAATGCAAACTTCCAGACACAAAACAGCCTTGACATTCATGATTTCACAGTGCCTGATAATACCTACATATAATGGAGGAAAAGATGATGACAGCGAATCATTATGGCTTATGGTCTATATTTATGGAAGCTATCAGTAAAAGAAAATTTTTTTTTCGAGGTAGGGTCTCACTCTAGTCCAGGCTGACCTAGAATTCACTATGGAGTCTCAGGGTGGCCTTGAACTCATGGCAATCCTCCTGCCTCTGCCTCCCGAGTGCTGGGATTAAAGGCGTGTGCCATCACGCCCGGCTTTAAAAAAAATTTTTTTATGTAAGAAAAAAACAAAGAAAAACCTTTTGCTTCAGCTATGTAGGCCTTGATATATAAATATAAATATATAAATTTATTAAACCTTATCTATAAATATACATATATATAATGTATACTATTTTAAATATTTTATTTGCAGAGTGTCCATCCAGCATAACAGGGAATCAAATCCATAGACATAAGCGTTGCAGACAAGCGCCTTAACCACTGAGCCATCTGCCCAACACTGGGTGACGTAAGCGGCCTCCATAGGAGCCCCAGCCAATCCCTGAGAGCGCAAAGCTGCCCTCATAAACATGGCCGCTCCAAGATGGCCGCGACCTCAACAAGATGGCGACCAGGGAAGTCCCGCCCCCTCAGGCCTCGACAGCCAATGACAAAGCAGTACGAGGTTTGATGGCCGCGACCTCAACAAGATGGCGACCACGGAAGTCCAGCCCCCTTCCGACCTCGACAGCCAATGAGAAAGCAGCACGAGATTTGCGCGTGCGCGGTGAGACCGCGCGGGAGTCTCCGTCCCTGGGACCCGGCGGGCGAGATGACGAAAAAGAAGCGGGAGAAACTGGGCGTCGCAGTGGAGGTGAGCGCGGACGCAGGGCCGTCGGGGGGACAAGACATGGAGACCTAGAGGAATGACAGGTCACGGTGAAGGTGGAGGAAAGACTCCCAGAAGCCGGGAGGTCATTGGACAATAACCAGGGGGACGGGTGGCCGGCTCAGCACCCATAGGTGGAGGGGGTCCCCAAGAGCTTGCCAGAGTGTTAGTGGTTTAAATGTCCTCTGAGGGCTGAAAAGATGGCTTAGCGATTAAGGCGTTTGCCTGCAATGCAGAAGGACCAGAGTCCGATTCCCCAGGGCCCATCTACAGCCAGACGCACAAGAGGGCGCATGTGTCTGGAGCTCATTTGCAGTGGCTGGAGGCCCTGGCGAGCCCATATTCTCTCTCTCTCTCTCTCTCTCTCTCTCTCTCTCTTTCATAAATAAATAAATAAAATATTTAAAAAATTAAAAAATAAAAATAAATGTCCTCTGAGATGGAAAGGTTTTTTTTCCAGACAGGTGCCGATGCTTGTAGCCTGGAAATTTCCTTAAGGGTCTTAGGGAATCTGCAAAAAGTTTAGAATTAATTGGTGATTGGGGGGAGGGGGAAAGGAGCTTTAAAAGTTTATTGCACATGGGGGGGAAAAAAAGACAAATGGTGAGTCACTACCCTGTGCTAAATTCACTTGCATTCACTCCCTCTCTGTCTTATTTTATTTTTGATTTTTTTTCGACGTAGGGTCTCGTTCTAGCCCAGGCTGACCTGGAATTCACTGTGTAGTCTCAGGGTGGTCTTGAACTCATGGCGATGCTTTGACCTCTGCCTCCCAGTGCTGGGATTAAAGGTGTGTGCCACTGTGCCCGGCTTTTCTCTCTCTCTCTCTCTCTCTCTCTCTCTCTCTCTCTCTCTCTCTCTCTCTCTCTCTCATATTTTTATTTATTTATTTGCAAGCAGAGAGAGTGACAAGAGAGACAGGGAATGGGCACACCAGGGCCTCCAGCCACTGCAAATAAACTCCAGATGCATGTGCCACTTTGTGCATCTGGTTTTACATGGGTACTGGGGAATCGAACTCAAGTTGTTAGGCTTTGTAGGCAAGCACCTTAACTGCTGAGCTATCTCCAGCCCCCCCTTTTTTTTTAATGGTGGTGCTGGAGCTCGAACCCAGGACCTTTGCATGCTTGGCAGGCTTTCCATCACTGATCTGTGTCTCCGGCCATATCGCTTGCATTCTTGGTTCATCCTTACCGCACACCTGTGGAGAGATGGCTCAATGGTTACAGCACTTGCTTGCAAAGCCTAAGGACCCGGGTTCAGTTCCCCAGTACCCACATAAATCCAGATGCACAAAGTGGCACATGCATCTCAAGTTCATTTGCAGTGGCTGGAGGCCCTGGCGTGCCCATTCTGTCTCTCTTTTCTCTATGCTTGCAGATAAATAAACAAATTTTTTTTAATGCAAAAACTCACCTGTAGAGCTGTAAAAGTAAAGAGGTGAATTCTTTAATATCAAGTAATTCATGGGACCTGGGTGTGCATTTCTGGAAAGCCGTACACACCCATCCGTGTTGATGTGGGTACCCACGTTGGTGGAAATGTGATTGTACGTCTAAAATAAAGTGTGCATGCTCTGATGAGCTAGCAATGTATACTGAGAAAACATTGATTTGATAGGCCGTATTAGGATGCAGTCAACTGCTATAACAGAAATCCCCTGGGCTGGAGAGATGGCTCAGCTGTTAAGGCACTTGCCTCCAGTGCCTAAGGCCCTGGGTTCAATTCCCCAGGACCCACATAAGCCAGACCCACAAGGTGGTAGCCCTGGTTCTCTCAATCTCTCTCTCTCTCTCTGCTTGAAAATGAATAAATTTTTAAAAATTAAAAAAAAAAAAAGAAAGAAATCTCCAAACTGGGTGACTTTAAGAACCCAGCTCATCACTGTCTCTAACAGGCTGGAGCAGGGCTCAGCAGACCTTTTTTGTAAAGGGTCAGGCAGGAAATATTTTAGGCTTTGTGGTAGGATGGTGTTTGTGACAAAGATAAGGACATCTTTATTATTCATAGACTCTGAATTTGCCTTCTGGCTCAAATGTATTTGTCGCCCCAAATCAATACTTGGCAGTATTCTTGCAGTCATTCACAGACAAATAAAGAGCTGAAAAAAAAAATTGAGTCACCTGAGATAGACATTTCTAGCAAATGTTGACTAAGCCTGCTCTGCCATTTATTTGAGTCACCATACTGTAAACAAATACCGTTTTATGGTCTATCCAGTGCTATGATTTTTGCACTTTTTGTGCCTTTTATCTGTGATTTTACTGCTTCAAGTGGCCCTTAAGCATATGCTGAAATGCTGACTAATGTTCCAAGGCTGTGATTTAGCTTATAGGGAAAAACAGGTTTGTTAGATAAACTTGTAAAGCACGTTAAAACTCAGCACCGTACAGCGCTGTAGGCTACGAGTTCAGTGTTAACCAACAGCATATTAAATAAGATCTCTTTAAACAGAAACACACATCAAAGAAAGATTTGTATAGATTAGTTGATGAAAATGTTGGCCAGAGCCTCACAGGAACCCAAGTTCAGTATTTACTAATTCAATGTTGGCTCAGTTTGAATCAATGTAACTACCATCGTCAGGTATGGTGGTGCATACCTATGATCTCAACATCTGGAAGGCAGAGGCAGGAAGATTAGAAGTTCAAGGTCATCCTTGGCTACACAGAAAATTTGAGGCCAACCTAAGCTGCACAAGACCCTGTCTCAAGAAACAACCAGGGCTGGGGAGATGACTCAGCAATTAAAGGCACTTGTCTACAAAGCCTAATGACCTGGGTTCGATTCCCCAGTACCCACGTAAAGCCAGATGCACAATGTGGCAGTGGCAAAAGGCATTGTCTCTCAAGTAAATAAATTTCAAAAAAGAAACAAGAATATAACTACCATGGATAACCAACCTATATTCAGATAACTGGTCTTAATAAAAGCCAAGTACCTCCTTAGCAAAGTAGCGGTGCCTCAGTGGATCTTTACAGCTGATGTGTGCACTTGGGATGCCAAGGCCTCAGAGCGAGAGCGTGTCTCAATAAACAAAACCAAAACCCTGTGTTCCAAGACCCGGCAATAGACGTTAGGCCCACAGGTTTTTTGCCACCTCTGGCCTCTGGTCCAGGGTACCCTGAGACGGGTGGTTTTCCAATCTGGGGCAACCAGGACACACCTCATTAACATGCCCACTGGCAAGGAAAGAGAGCAGAGGAAGCACCCACTTTCCGTTGGCAAAAACAAACGTGCATGACCCCACTTACCAGGACCACCGAGGAGACTAGGAAACCTGCCCAACGTCCACATGCCCGGCTGCAGCCCAGATACCAGGGAAGAAGAGGCTGGTATGACTGGGGGAGTGACTGGGA
The DNA here is from genome assembly GCA_004024765.1 of Zapus hudsonius. Taxonomy (NCBI): domain Eukaryota; kingdom Metazoa; phylum Chordata; class Mammalia; order Rodentia; family Dipodidae; genus Zapus; species Zapus hudsonius. The sequence goes on along the minus strand of PVHP010011557.1, from coordinate 31,800 downwards.
CAGAAGGTGTCAGGTGGATCACTGATAAGCCACTGCTGACTGCTTTTTTTTTGGAAATGTTTTTGTGTGCTCATGGAGGCCAAAGGGCAACCTGTGGGTCATCCTCAAGTATCCTATCCACCTTCTTGCGGGGAGGGGGATTTTCAAGGTCACTGTAGCCCAGGCTGACCTGCAATTCAATCCTTCTACCTCTGCCTCCCAAGTGCAGTGCTGGGATTCTAATCAGGTATTTTCAAGCAGAGAGAGAGAGAGAGAATGGGTGCGCCGGGGCCTCTAGCAGCTGCAAATGAACTCCAGATACATGCACCACTTAATGCATCTGGCTTTACATGGGCACTGGGGAATTGAACCCGGGGCCTTAGATTTTGCAGGCAAGTGCCCCAACCACTAAGCCATCTCTCCTGCCCCCCATCCACCTCTTTTTAAAAAAATATTTTACTTATTTGAAAGAAAGAAAGAGGCAGATAGAGAATGGGCGTGCCAGGGCCTCAAGCCACTGCAAACAAACTCCAGACACATGCGCCACCTTGTGCATCTGGCTTTACACGAGTACTGGGGAATCGAACTTGGGTCCTTCTGCTTTGCAGGCAAAAGCCTCAACCACTGTGCCATCACTCCAGCTCCATCCACCTCTTTTTGAAACTGGCTCTCATTGGTCACTGATTAACCTGGCTGACCATCGAACTCTGGGGATCTTCCTGCCTCCACCTCCCCAGTGCTGGGATTACAGGCACACACTGTCACATTGAAAGCAAGCACTGTACTGACTGAGCTGTCTCCCCAGCCCTCCTTTACTGTCTCATTCCCAGCCTTTGTATTTCGGCACCCTTCTTCCTTGGTCGGTCCAGTTCCCTTGTTTCCTCATCGGCAGCATGGATGACTTGAACTTCACCCAGAGTTACAAGCTCACTGTGTGACAGGTGACACATGCCTTCTATTTGGCTGGCCCAGATGTACGTATGTTGGTTGGTTTGTTTTTTGCAGAACTGGACCTGGAACCCAAGGCCGCTTGCATTTTAGGCAAGTGCTCTACTACTGAGCAGTCCCTGAGCCAAAGTTTTAAAGTGTTTGGAATTTGACATGACGTGAATTCTAATGCCTCATACGAGGCAGAACCACCCTTGTTTTGTAGTTATTTGTGTGTTTTCATAGTGCTGGGGATTGAATCCAGGGTGTGACATATGGTAGGTAAGCCCTCTGCCATTGAGCAACATCCCCAGCCCTTCTTTACCATCTTGATAAATATACATATTATATATACATAAATACATATATATATAAATAAATACACATATATATTTAAGAATGTTAATCCCAGCACTCAGGAGGCCTAGGGAAGAGAATCACCATGAGTTCAAGGCCAGCCTGGAGCTACAGAGTGAGTTCCAGTCCAGGCTGTGCTGGAGTGAGATCTTGCCTCAAAAAAAAAAATGTTAATAATAAAACGTTTTATAGATGTACTTAGGTATTTTAAAATATATGCGAGTGTATAGGTATATAAAAATATCTCTCTGAAGCTGGGCGTGGTGGCGCAGAGGTAGGAGGATCGCCGTGAGTTCCTCGAATAACCAAAGAAAAAATCTCTCTGAACATATTTGCTTGGATGGTCTGTGTATGTCTCAGCCAAGGCTGGGCCTCAGTGCCCCTCCTGTCCCGCGGTGGGTCTGAGGACTGAACGTGTGCCCCTGGCCAGCAGCAGTGGGGATCCTCCTCTTATTAAAAGCTCAGAGCCAATGAAAAATCAAAAATGATTGTTACTCTGACGAGTCAGTGATCCCAGCACCTACAGACAGTCTCTACTTGTAGAAATGAAGCAGGTGACACTCACCTTGAGGGTGCCAGTACCGGGTGGTCACCAGCCTCCCTGCCCCTCCTCCAACCCCACCCCCACACCTTGTGGTTTCTTTGGCCAAGATTCATTTGCCACCCGGTGAGGGCTCCACTGGAAACTGGCTGTGAGGTTCAGGTTCTGAGAGTTTATTCTGAGTGGCAAGAGAAAAATTACCATTCAGGTGAAAAAAAATCACTGAACAGTGGATTGGAAGGTTTGGGGCTGAGAGAAAACTTGTTTACTTTTTTTGTTTTGTTTTGTTTCTTGAGGTAGGGTCTCGCTCCAGGCTGGTATTCACTGTGTAGTCTCATGCTGGTCCACCTCCCTCTGCCTCCCAAGTAAATGCTGGGATTAAAGGCATTTAATCCACACCTGGCTTTGTTTACATTTTTGTTGTTTTTTGAAGCAGGGTCTCACCGTAGGCAGGCTGTCCTTTAACTCACAGATAGCCTCCTACCACAGGCTCCCAAGTGCTGGGATTATATGGGCACCCAGCTTGCTTGTATTTAAAGTCTCTGATGATGTAATTTAGTCACTGTACTTTTTGTTTATAGATAGACTGTTGGGTCTGTAGATGTGTCATCGGCTGTTTGCACTTGGTTTTAAGTTACCAAGTGCGTGGTAATTTAACTTTTTTCTTTGTTGGTTTTTTTTTTTTTTGTGTGTGTGTGTGGTTCTAGGGTTTGAACCCAGGGCCTTGTGCATGCGAGGTGAGCATTCTCCCACTAAGCTATATCCCCAGCTAACATCTTAAAAGATGATAACCTGGTTAGATTTGGTCCCTAGTACAAAGATCTATCTGGAAAAAAACTGGAAAACTGTTGTCCACAAGTTACACAAAACAGACCCCAGTGAGTTTAAGCAAATAGAAACAGTGTTTTTCTTTATACAAATTTGTAGGCAAAGGCTGGAGAGATTGCTCGGTGGTTAAGGCCCTTGCCTGCAAAGCCTAATGACCCAGGTTTGATTCCTGAGTACCTATGTAAACCCGGATGCACAAAGTGGCGCATGCATTTGGCGTTTGTTTGCAGTGGCTGGAGATCCTGGTGTGTACATCCTCCCCCATTCCTTGCAAATAAATATATTTTTAAAAAAGAAATTTGTAGGTGAGTAGCTGCTGGCCTTGGTTTGTAAGCTCAGCTATGTCTAGTAGCCAACATTTAAGCATTTCTACGTATTCTTAGCTGTGTTCACACAATCACAAGATAGCTGCCACAGCTCCAGTCATCGTCATCAACTGCAAAGTGACACTACTGTTTGTCCTTTTTGTTAACAAAGCATAAACTCTCCCAGGAGTCTCTCAGCTGACTTCTGGAACGTCTCATTGGCTAGGACAGGTTAGTACAATGACCGGCCTTCGTGCTGCAGAACTGGGAGAGTCTCTACTGGGTTCTCCAGCTTCTGCCCTGGAAGTGAGCTGAGGAGCAGGGGCTGGCCACCAGCAGTGTCTGCAGGAAGGGAATAAAAGGGAGTTATTTAAAATTCCTTACCAGGGCTTGAGAGATGATGGCCCAGTGGTTAAAGGAGCTTGATTGCAAAGCCTGTGGGCCTGTGGTTCGATTCCCCAGTGCCCACGTAAAGCCAGATGCACAAAGTGGCACATGTATCTGGAGTTCATTGGCAGCATCAAGAGGCCCTGGCACACCCATATTCTCTCTTTCTGCGTATCTCAAATAAATAAATATTTAATCACGCGTGGTGGCACACGCCTTGGTCCCAGCACTCGGGAGGCAGAGGTAGGAGGATGGCTGTGAGTTCAAGGCCAGCCTGAGACTACATAGTGAATTCCAGGTCAGCCTGGACTAGAGCGAGACCCCACCTTGAAAAACCAAATAATAATAATAATAACTATTATTATTTAAAAATAAATAACATTCCTTACCAGACTAGGAGAAAAGGACCTATGGCGACTCAGGAGAGGAATGGCCAGGGTGACACTGATGACACTGCTGCCCACGTAGGCCAGGGCAGAAGCAGGCAGGAGGCTGCTGGCAAAGCCTCCAGGTCCACCTGAGACAGGGCTGGCCGAGTCAGCCCGAGAGGCCCACACTTGCCTGACTCTGGGCCATGTGGGCTGTTGGCATCCGGCCTGGTGGGGACACAGAGGAGAGGCCTTGCTGGGAAGGGCTGGCAGCACAGGCTGTTCAGGGCCCACTGACCATTAAATGAGCCTCACCTGCGCAGGCAGGAGCCACAGGTCGCCGTCGGGCAGGTGATTTCTCTAGCAGGCAGCCCTCGTCTGGCTCCGCTCCACTTGACGGGGGTCAGGAGACTAAAACCTCATTACCTAACGCGGCTGGATGTCAGCATGTGTGGAATGGCTGTTTGCCAGCATCTTAATTAATGAATTCATAAGGCACGGGGTGGATGCCAGTTCTTGAAAAGTGCTCTGAGCCTTTCAGTGATGAAGCATTTGCCAATTTATCAAAATATATATAGAGAGAGGGAAGGAAGAGAAACTAGATAACATTTTGGCCCAGGGGCAGCTGAAGGCCTGAGGCCAGCCTGGGACCCGCATCTTTATGACCCAGGGAGGGGAGAGGCTCTGCTTTTCCCAAAACTTGGTCACTGATGAGGCACTGGGAAGGTTTGCCATCTTCCCTGGTTTCACACGGGTCTGTTGATGTGAGGAGCCTGCGCCTCTTGTACAGAAAAACAGCCTTTGAGCAGAGTCACAAGGAGCCCTTTGGGGTTTGAGGTTTGATCACCTGGGAAATTCAGGGCTATGACCCTCCATATGGCTTGGCTTTTTGGCCTGGAGGCCCCAGATGGAAAGCCACAGGGCCAGAGTGTCTAGCCCTTTAACCATGCTAACAGTGTCCCCAAGGTACCTCCAGAACCAGAGCCTGGCTTGGTTCGCAGGGCGGGAGATGAAACAGCCAGCGCCTCTCTGATTGATACCTTTGGGGCAAAGAAGGGTCTGTCTATTGGTCACAGCTTGCCCACGTGCCTCCTCCAAGCTGGATCTGTTTTTGTGTGCATTTGTGGAGGGTGCTTGACAGTGTGGCAATCTGCAGGAGGGTGTCTGGGTGTCTGAAGCGAAAGTCCTCTGGGTTTGAAGACAGGCGTCTTCATCTGTTGCAGGGACAGAGACCAGGCAAAGCCCCGCACAAGCTCATTAACCACGGATCTGTTGGAGCCAGACCAATACATTTCCGTGGCCTACATCTGGGGGTAACTTTGTTTCCAAATATCCATGACCCTTCGTCGTAGGGATGTTTTCATGAGGAATGTTGGAGCAAAGGCTGATGGGGTGGAAAAGCCCAGGCTGCTGTTCCCAGTGCACAGCCCCAGCCATATAGCTAATTATATAGAATTACATCATTATCTCTGCACTGGGCTCTGCTCCTTGTACAGTGGAGACAGGCAGGGTGGATGTGAAGCTAGGAGTGTGGACAGCTGCCCAGCTCCGAGTAGAAGGGGTGGAGGGTGTGTCTGCGGCTGGGAGTCACACAACTTTCTACTGCAGTGGTGGTTACAGACACAGACCTGGACAAGTTACTAGCTGCCAAATACACGTGCTAGCCATTGCTTCAGCCTTGTTCTCTCATGAGCCTCGTCTGTGGCTCTGTGTGGCGCGTCTAAAGTGGTGCCCATCCCCTGGGACATGCTGGGAAGGGTCTGTGGTATTGCACTTTGTTAGAAGTTCTTGGTGCCTGGCCAGTGCATGTCCCTGACTGCAGGCAGCCTCTTTCCCAGCACCCTGTCATCTAATGACCAGAAGCTCCAGGAGCAAGGTCCCGGGGAGATAGCAACTGCTTCCCAAAGTACAAAGTGGAGGCGCTCGCCTGCAAAGCCTAATTATCCGGGTTCAGTTCCCCAGGACCCATGTAAAGCTAGATGCACAAGGTGGCTCATGCATCTGTGGTTCAATTACAGTGGCTGGAGGCCCTGGTACACCCATTCTCTCTCTCTCTCTCTCTCTCTCTCTCTCTCTCTCTCTCTCTCTCTCTCTCTCTCTCTCTGATTGCAGATAAATAAAAAATTTTTTAAATTTAAAAAACTGATCCCAGCACTTGGAAGGCCAAGGTAGAAGGAGGCTATGAGTTCGAGGCCATCCTGAGACTATAGTAAATTCCAGGTTAGCCTGGGCTAGAGTGAGACCCTACCTCGAAAATCCAAAAAGTAAAAACAAAAGAAAGTGGAGTGGGCTGTGTGGCTCAGAGCCAAGGCCTAAGGGAGCTTTTGCCCTTTGCCAAGAGAAGGCCCTTGCAGTGGCTCCTAGGCCCTGGGCAGAGAGCCACCTCCCAGCTGTCTAGATGCTGGCAGGAGCTCTGTTCAGCTCCCTTCAGTAGGAGAATGGAACCGTGCAGCCTGCGGCCCCTGCTGTGGAATCAAAGCTGCCTGGAGCCCAGGGAAGCCCAAGGCAGCCCTGGAGCCGGTTCCCCTGGGGCCTGACCTGACCAGTGTAGGGGGGCAGCTGGAGGTCCCCTGTCTCCAGAGAGACTCATTCCAGGCTTTGATTCCTGGAGGCTCCACACTCTGAAAAGATGCGCCCCCGAGGATTTCAGACGAATTTTACAGTTTCTCTTAACACAGTGGTTTTATGGTGTATAGGACCCCAGGGAGACTTGCCTAAAGCCCTGAGAATCAGGTGTATCCCCCCAGTCTTGTGGCTGAGGGGCTATTTATCTGGCCCGGGGCTGGGGAGCTGCCACTGAAGCCTGGAGCAGACAGACAGCAGCTCTCAGCGGCTCGGAGATGCAAGGCTGGTCCAGGATGCCAAGAACGCAGCTGCTGGTTACTGAGCAGAAGAAACCCTCTCCTTCCCTCAGCTCCTGCCTCAGGAGCTAAGAGCCTACAGCCTGATCCCCGGTGCCCCTCAGGCCCACCACACAGCCTTGGCAGACTGCCTGCCAGCTCTTCTCTTGGTGGGAGGCTCCCTGGCGTGGGACAGCTGCCCCATCAAAGTATCATTGATTCTGGATTCCCATCGCCAGGGCCTCTCCACACTTCAAGCTGCTTTCTTGAGAGCGGCACCTTCTTCCTCTCCCGCCTGTGCCTTGTCTCCCTCCTTCCCCTGCCATTCACTGGGTCAAGAAGGGTTTCCACAGGGGTTACATAACACCTCCCAGGTTTGCTAACTCGGAGGGAATTATGCCCTGGAGTCCCTGTGCCTGCAGGCTGCAGGCCTTGCCTTCCTGAGTGTGAGCTCAGCTCATGGGCACTTCCGGCTGTTATGGGAACAGCACTCTGCTCCCACACTACTGGAATGAGGTCCCTATCTTGGTGGCTTCTGCTTTGTCCCTGACATTTTTGGTAACGGCTGCCCCCTTTAGGTAGTCTCAACACCTGAACCACTGTTGGCCAGCCACCCTTCTTGCCCGCAGGTGTCACCACAGTGAAGCCTTCCTGTTCCTCTTGAGTTGGCCCAGGTCCTCTTTCTGCCATAGTCCTAGACTTCTCAGACTGGCATCAGATCCCCCAATCTGGCTGCCACTCACACTCCCTCAGGGATCGTGCTTCCCTGGACCTCAGCTGGGTCCTCTGCCTGCGCCTCTCACCATTGGGTTTCCTGGTGCCCAACCTCTGCAACTTGAGCCCGCCCTAGCTCCATCCATCTCAGGGCTTCCAGTGTCCATAGTGTCCATAGGCCCTGCTGTCCTCACCATCCCCGAGGCCCCCTCCACAGACACAGGAATGGACATCCTGCCAGCAGGCTCCCTCCCACACCCCTGGCAGCCAGCCAGGCATCCTCACCACCTCGAGCCCCTGCTCCTCTTCTCTTACTGATGTTATCCATCATCCAGGTGTGTTTATTCCCTCAAAGATCCAGAGACAGCCGTTCTCCGATAAGAGCACTTAACCAAACCCCATCTGTGTAAGCACTGTTCCACACATCTGTACTGCATCACACCGCCCTCGTTCTCTTTAGACGTGAAATACGACCATCTTAACTACACAATTCAGCTGAGACACAGGACTAAAGGAGCCCACCAATCACAAGTGAGTTCACCAGGGGCACAGGCTACATTGCCATGCCTATGTCACACTCAACACAGAACTAAGTTTTCAGGTTTTCCAGCACTTGGTTCCTAAGTGCTCTCCTAGCCTTGCCCTTTGCCCTTCTAGAACCTTCCTGACACTTGTCTCCTTATTCCAGTCCCAACCACATATCGTCTAGTCTCTTGCCTTTCACTGGGAGGGGAGGGGGCAGGCAGAGAACAAACTTGTGATTACACGGGGAAGTCTGGCAAAGTCTTCAGTCATGTGCGTGGGATTGAGAGTTATTGAAAACCCAAGTGGCACATGCTGTGAGGGCCATTTTCCAGGCAGTCCCCTTACCTTTCTGGACCTGTCTTGCTGGATCAACTCCAGTGGGCCCGGGTCATAGCTCAAAGAAGCAACCCTGACCTTCCTGTCTCTTCTGCAGCGGGTATGCCTGGAGTCTGCAGAGAGCAGCCCCTGCTTCAAGTGCTACTGGGTGTCTGGTCACCAGTGTCCTGAGTGAGGCCGAGCTGGGGACCCACTAGGGTCCCTGTGGTAGTTTTGAATAAATGTCCCCCAATAGAATTTATTATAATTGTGTTCATTAAATTGCTAATTGTCTCCAGGCTTCTGGCTGGAGGAAGTGTCACTTTGCCTGGCCTCTGGGGTCATGATAACACCCTTTCTAAATTGGATGCAAAATTCTAGGGATACATATGCAAAACAGCAGCCAGAACCCCAGGTCTGGCAGTTCTGCATTTGTGAGTTAGAGTGTTACAGTGTGCTTGCCTGCTTCTGGAGGTGCTGGCTCTGTCTCTGCTTGGATCTGTGAAAGGGGGCCAGCCTTTTTCCTTAACTTCCCCTGGGTCTGTTACTTCAATAAATACTTTCTTCCCCAAAATTGTGCCTGGTTTGGAGATTCATCTCAGTGGCGTGTGACTGACTATGACAGTCCCCTTCTAAGGATGAGTCTGTTGGTCAGCTGAAGAGCCTCTAGCAGGCCCAGGCTCCCCTCCTGTGGCCCCTACCAGGCAGCCGAGTCATAAAGAAGGCGATGTGAGCTGTCAGCAGGGCATAAATATTCATAGAGGAGGCTAGAACTCCAGTCCCTAAAACCTTGATTTGTGTTCGCCCGTTTAAGCCTCATTAAAAAGTGGCAAATGAAAGTGGGGATATTCAGCGGAACTGCAAATAAATTGGGCTTGTTCAGATAAAGGCCTCCAACTGCCAGCTCCTCAGGCCCTGTCCAGCACATGATGGCAGACCAGCTTGGCCACTGTGGTCTGCCAACCTCAGTTGCATGATTGTGCTCAGCATGAGCTCGTGGTTGTGCCATGGGGCAATTACCACTTGTTTGGGTACCTGGTAGCCTTCTAGAGGTTTTCAGGGATGGACAGCCTTACCTAACTCCCCTCGAGAATGGCCTGCAAACCAAGGCCTGGCACATGGTGCCCAGGTGTGCCCACAGCTGCTGCTTCCAGCTCTAAAGCCCTTTCAAGCCTGAGTCATGTGTCCCCAGCCCACACTGCCATAATCACAGCAAGGACAGGCCTTGTATGGGCACAAAGAGGAGACAGGTGACCTTGTGGGCCATGCAGGTTACCTGTAGGTTGTTAGGCTGTATCCCCTAGAGACTGCCGGAGTTTGGGTACGAACTGAAAGCAGTGTGGGGTGCACTCAGCCCCCAGGGGACTGGCTTTGCAGGAGGGGAGTCCCCCTCCAGCCCCAGGCAGAGGTAGTACATCAGAGACTGGGACCCTGAGTGTGGGTTCTGTGCCATAGGGCAAGGGAAGACAAGAGACCCCAGGCGGAGCTGTGCTGGGCAAGCCTGAGGTCCCAAGCCTCGCTCTCCAGTGTCCACTCCCTCTGGCCTCCTCCAGGACAGCCCTGTCTCCTGGTTAGTTGGGTTTCTTGCCCAGGGGAGCTTTCCCTTTGGGTCCCCATTAGCAGAGAAGTGGCATAATTAACCATGCAGTTAACTCTAGACCTTGACTTGCCCCCTCCCCGTCCTGCAGGAGAGGGGCTGCGAGTGATGGAGCTGCAGGGAAGGGTGGGTGGTGGTGCTTTTGGATCAAAGTGGCCAGGGATGGGGCAGAGGTTCAGAGATGTCGGATGTCACTCTCCTGACACACCAGGATGACAGCCTGGCAAGGAGGTAAGGTGTCTCTGGCACCGCACCTTTCAGGAGCTCTGCTAGGTTGCTACTCAGGTTACAATTTATGATAGGAAGTGTTTTGGCAGGAAGCAAGTCAGGAAGAGGCAAGTGGCTTCAAGTTACTGGGAGTAGGGTTGACCAATTGTTATTAGCAGGAAAACGCCCAGTTTCTGAAGCACACCAGTGAGAAAGACACTTGCTTTTTGGCCCCTTGACATCTACTCACCCCCATGTGCAGTGCTTGGAGCTGTGAGCCTTCTACAGTGTTCCTTGATACCAGGCTCCACCACAGGGGAGGTGTGCTGGGTGCCAGGCTCTGCTGGCCTCTGTGGGCCCAACGGGGGCACCATGCTGGGAAGATAGGTAATCTGGGCTGTGCCTCTGCCCCCAACCAGTTCCTGGTCTAGAGGGTCAGCACAACCGAGACTCTGAGCACCATTCACTGCTGTTTTCAGGGGGCTCAGGCTGGCAGCTCAGAGCTGAAGCACTTAACAGACCCTCTGCCCAGCACAGCTTCATGTGGCCTGGGCTGGAGACCCCAAGATGTTATGTTTAGAGAGCTGCAAGGCTCTGCAACCCATTTGTGTGCTGTCTATTTCAGATTGACGGGCTAGAGGAGAAACTGTCCCAGTGTCGGAGGGATCTGGAGGCAGTGACCTCTCAGCTCTACAGGACAGAGCTGAGCCCTGAGGACAGGTGATGTTCCCCCACTTCCCTCCCCAAAGAGAACAAAAGGTAGAGGAGTTGGGTCCCCTAAGGCCTGAGCCATTAACTCCCTTGTTCAGACAGCCTAGAAGTGCCACTGCCCCTGCTGAACTAGAGCCCTCCCCTTACAGGAGGTCTCTGGAGAAGGAGAGAAACAGCCTCATGAGCAGAGCCTCCGGCTACGGTAAGAGTGTGCCCTCCTGTCCAGTCCTCCCTTCTGCCCAGTGTTGGGGGGGGGGCAAGCCCCCAAGAGGCTGTGGGAAGGGACAAGGGTGTGATGGGAAGTGATGGCTTGTCTCTTGAGTGGAAGGTGTGACTGGCTCAGTTCCTGAAGACAGGCTCCCGACCACAGACTCTGGGCGGGCTCAGTCCTTCAGCCACACACCACTAGAACAACCAGACCAGGAATGGGGTGGGTGGAGAACAGTCTCCCCACCTTGAGGGACAGAAGAGTCCTGTGGATGAAACAATACTGCCACCTTCTGGGCACTGGGAGCAGAGCCAGGTGGAGTCTAGGCAGCACCAGCTGCTGTTGCCCTGCCCTCAGAGTTCCTCAGATGTGTCTCCCTCCTTGCCCTTTGCAGATAGGGGCAGGTGGGGCACCCATGTCCCCTTGATCTTAGCAGTATCCGTTTCACACAGAACTGGAGTGCCACCAGTCTAGGCATGTCACACAGGTTGGAAGTAGGGTGTGGCTGTAGAACAGCAGGGTTGCTGCCTCCTCTTGGTCCCGTTCCTGCTCAGCTGAGCCCGTCAGAGCGAGGACACAGGCACTGTGTGAGGTCCAATGAGGTCTTGGCCATCTAGGAGTTTCTAGATGGGCCAAAAGAGACTCCTGAAGACAAGCACTGCGGAACCCATCCTGTGACAGGTCAGAGGACACATCTGGTGATGTCACAGCATCTCTGAGCTGGGCTTTCAGCTGTGGCCTTTGGTGACTCCCCAGATACCCTGGCTGCACGTAGACATGTTTGAGTAGCACATAGCTCAGGTCTGTGCTTGGGCCAGGGATGCAGCTCAAGGGCCTGGGGGTCTGGGAAGATCAAGGTCAGGGCCAGTTCTGTGGATAATAAAGTGACTGAGACTACATAGTGAATTCCAAGTCAGCCTGGGCTAGGGCGGGACATGTCTACCTTGGGCAGGGTGTGTCCTTTCTAGGAGGGGACACAGCAGACTGAACTGTTCCTCCTCCCTTCCTCCCAGAAAAGGAGCTAAAGCTGCTTCGTTGGGAAAACCAGAAGAACATGCTGCTGTCGGTGGCCATCTTCATCCTCCTCGCCCTGCTCTATGCCCACTGGACCATGTGAGTCTGCTGCCCTCAGCCAAGCAGCTCAAGTTCAAGAGGACCAAGGCGTGGGGCTTTCTCCCCGCCCAGGGCCAGTAGTCCTGGCCTGCTGTGGTGCCTGGACCTGGAGGGCATGGTACTTCCTCCTCCTGTAGCTCAGCAGAAGGCAATAAAGAACCTAGACTCTCCCATCTGCTGAGTGAATGCCATGGGCTGACTAGCTGAAGGGTAGCAGGGGAGGTACTCCCCTATCAAGGAAAAAAGGATTTTCAGAAGTTCTTGTGGAGAATTCGGGAGGCCCAATAGCTGGGAAGACAAACAGACATCGTGGCATGTTTATCCCCTACCAAACTCTGTGTGCCCTCTGCTCAGAGCCATGACTTATAATCATAGCAGGAACAAATACAAGTGAACGGGGTGAGGTGGCTCCACATGGAGGTCCCAGGGGAGTGTGGAGTTACTCCACCTTAGAGGCGGGCAGGGCCAGGGCAGCTCAAGGAGTAAGTGGTCAGCAAGGGGCATGGTAGTGACCAGACTGACTTCCGGTGACAGTGACCAGTAAGTCAGGCGGGGTTTGTAGCCAGAGGTGGTAGGAGTGGAGCTTATCTGAAGGAAGCCAGGCAGGAGCAGCTAAGTCAACAGCCCCAGCCCTACTCCCAGGGTGGGTGCTGCAACAACAGCAGAGGGATGAGGGGTGGATGGCTGAAGTGGAGCTCACGGGCAGCCCCCAGGACCAGGGTTAAGAGAGCCCAGCCTCCTTGTGTGACAGTCATTTGGGACTAGCCTGGAGCCATGAGCAGCTCCTGCCCTCTATGGAGAAAGGCTGGCCATGGGCAGCAGGGCCATCTCTCCCTCCCTGCTGCCCCTGGTCCAGTGACACTGGTCTGACGCCTCTGTTATTTTAGTCACAGTGCCACCATGGAGTGAAGGAAGGAAGGAAGGAAGATGCCCCCATTCTCCTGGGGCTGTGGGTTCCCTTGCTTCTAACAGGAGCCACTTAATCTCTGTAGCCGCTGCCCTAAGAGCTTGGACAGACCCTCTTTTCCTCCAAGTCAAGCTTCTCCCTCCCGTTTCATCCTGGCCAGTCCCCAAACACACAGCGCTGCAGACAAACAGCAATGGCCTCAGCACAGAGCCACAAAGGCAATAGAAATGTGTTTATCTTTAATGATCCAAGAAGCTGCAAGACACACTCATCCACCCAGAACTGGGTGAAAATACAGCATCCCAGCCACGCTGCTCTCAGCCTGGGGGAGGGGGCTGGATGCTGGCTGAAGGACCCCCATGGTGGAGTCAATTCCAACCTCACAGGAGCCTCAGTGCCCTATCTCCATGGAAACCAGTCTGGCACTGGCATGGGGCCCTAGGGAGCCCGTATGAACATCACTGAGAGGTGTTTCCCATTAAAAACCACAGGTGCCCCTCCTCCCTCTTGCCTAGACAGGAAATGGAGTGGCCACATATGAACAAACAAAAGCAGGCTGTACCTCCTAACAGAGGAAAAGGGCAGCATGAGCTACCTCCAGCTTAAAACTCTGCCAAGACCCTCAGGTAGCCCAAGCAGAGGTGACACGTGAACGCCATAGGGCTGGTGATCTACTGACCCTAGAGGGACCTTCTGTTCCTGCTGCTGGGCAGAGAAAGGGCAGGTCTTCAGGCTGCTTTCTGCCCTCCCAGAGCTGCCCAGTGTTTGGATCAGAAGGGCGAGCCCAGAAAGGCTCTACCACCCACAAGGCAGTCTCCGATGTGGGGGTCTTCCCGGCCTGCGGGACTATCAGAGGCCCAGGTTGGAAAGAGAAGAGCTCCAGGATGAGTGGAGGAGGAGACCAGAAAGTCTCCAACACGGCATTAAAACAGAATAATAAAACCTGGATTTGTACAGCAGCTGCTCCTGGCCTCCACCCCCAGAGGGCAGTGCATGGAACTCAGAAAAACTGAGCCTGGTGGGAATGACAGAGCCGAAGCCTGCCACTGACATGTCCTCCAGTCTCACATGTCCTGGGCACTGACCTCGAGTCTGCCATGGTTGTGACCTTCAGGCCGAGCCCTGGAAGGGAGACCGTTCCAAGGCAGAAGGGTTCAAGGATGTGTGTCCTGAAAGCCCAATAACTCCACAGGGATGCAGAGGCGGCTACCTGCCCTCATGGCCAGGGGAGCCTCCTAGTCTTCCAAAGGTAGAAGGGACCAGTGCTGTGGTCCCAGGACACTCAGCAGGTACAGAGCATCCCACGGTCCTCAGGCTCTGTGCATATGGATGAAGGAAAGGACGTCTTCCTTGGACAGCTTGTTTGAGTACTGGGGCTTCTGGGAGTCCTGCACACAGATGCCATCTGCCCATTCCCAGAAGAGCCGTCCATAGTAGCAGATGCTGAGAAGAAGGGGAGTTAGAGGGCTGCACCTAGGTGTTGCAGAAGCCCTGGCAACTGACTTAGGATGGGGCTTCTAGCAATGACTGCAGTTAGGGTCCCCACTCTGGCAGCCAAAAGGTACCAGTGGGTCCCAGGTTCTCTTGTGGCTCCCAGCACACAGCTGCTGCTAGGAATGGTATCTAGGATCACTGCCAGTCCTGATTACCTGTCTCTGCTTCTCGAGTAGAAGAGTTTTAATGAGGTGACAGAAACAAGTGTCAGTAGCTAGTTTTAGAAACACTGGGGCTGGCCAGGCGTGGTGGCCCACGCCTTTAATCCCAGCACTCGGGGGGCAGAGGTAGGAGGTTCGTCATGAGTTTGAGGCCACCCTGAGACTACATAGTAAATTCCAGGTCAGCCTGGACTAGAGCGAGACCCTACCTCGAAAAAACAAAAACAAAAAAACAAAACACTGGGGCTGCTATCAAAACAGATATGCTCCCAGTGTGCCCTAGGAACCACTGAGCACAGGTGTCAGTCACTCGACCAGTGATCTGACAAACAGATGCTGAGTTCTGATGAGAGACCCCTGGGAAGGGACCTCAAGTTCCAAGGGACAAGATTGGGGCCCCACAGTAGGTCCCTCCCAGCAGGCCTTCTCACTGAGCTGTGTCCAGGCTCAACCACACCTCCATGGGAGGACAGTGTTCTCAACAGATACAGAAGTTAGCCCGAACTCAGGGCTGCCTCTGTGCGGCAGGCAGAGGCTCAGGACTGTAGTGTGCACAGGAGGCTGGCTGGCTACGAGCAGGCAGTGTAGAGAAGGGCTACTCACTGAAATGGGGCAATGGAGTCTGCAGGGAGGTCAAAAGTAGAGCGCTTGGTTTGCTTATTGAAGAAGAACTTCCTCTGGTGGCTTTTGCTGAACGACATAGTCCATGGCTCTGACAGTAGAGAGGGCAGGCACTCAGGACATAGTACCCATGGGACCAACAAGCAGGTAACCTTCCTCCCTCCTGTTTCTAAGAGCAGGCAGGAAATAGCAGCTACCACCAGCCCAAGGGGCTCGGGCAGATCATTTCTTCTCAACAGCCCACCCGTGAAGGTGGGCAACATCTCCAGCCTACTAGGGTACAAATGGACAGAGGCCACGCTTGCCTCTGTAACCTGCCACCTGCTGAGAACACCATGTCCTCTCTCCCTGCACCCAGGCTAACTTTCAGGATCACCAAAGAACAAAACTAATCCAGACTGGGGGTACAGTGTCCCTAATTGGCACCTCAGAAGTGCTAGCCTGGCTGCTTCCATTTCAGCAAAGAGCCTGTAACTCTGGCTCGGGCAAGGTCTAGGCCAGTCACCCTCCCTGGGGAGGATGGGGCAGGGCAGGACAGGAGATGTCATCACCCACCGTTCACTGTCCTGACGATGTAGAGGCCTGTGGGCACAAAGTGCCGGTCGTCCCGCCCTGTGTAGCTGAGCTTCGGAGTGCCTCCGGAGCCCTTGATGATCTTCATCTCTAACCTGCTTCAGACAAAGAAGCAGTGTGCGTGCGTGCAAGAGAGACCGACACTCGTCTCTAACTAATGACCTCCGTGCCTTAGTGAGTTGCTCCAGGCCATACAGCCATAGTCAGTGGTGATGCTGGGTTTGAACCCATGCTCTAAGTGGGGGAGTGACAAACAACCTTGCTGTATGCTGCTCTTCAAGGGACTTTAGGGGAATTCAAGACCAGGGCTGCCACCGGGTCGTCAGCTCATCACCCATGGCAACACTATGGCCAGCTGCTGGCACTCTCCCCACTTACCTGTGGGTGCTGCACCTTGGAGGGCATGAAGATGCATGTGTGCGCCTCTGCCCTTCCAGGCTTATCCCGCTCAGCACTGAGCTGGGATTTATAGTGTTTAAAGCAGCTTGCTGTTCTGCCCCTTGCAGGGACAAGCCTAACTATTACAGCATCAATGGGCCCGTATTTCTGCCTGACACCCGCCCTGCTCCCCTCCTGACGGGTGCTGAGCTAGCTCGCAGCTGGGGCCCTGGGCTGCAGTGAATGAAGGGTGAGGCAGTGCCAGGACTATCTCCTCAGCCGACAAATAGCAGATCCTAACTCAGCCATGCCCCCACCCCCAATGTGAACTGCAAGAGGCGAGTCACTCACCTGACAAAAATCTTCTCCATCTCTTCCAGCCTGTACACCTCCTTTACCCTGTGGCAGAGGAAAGGACAGGCTTGCTCATGCAGGACAGTGAGGAGTGGGCAGCTGCCCTCTGCCTCAGGCCCCTCCTGCAACCACCAGCCCACCAAAGTCAAGGCCGCCCAGCCTGTGGCACAGGTGTTCTGTTCTGCAGTTCCAGAGCTGCCATGCAGCCCCTTGGGGCCTGTCCTTGCAGCTGGGGTTGCAGCAGTGGCTCCTGAAGTCAGGAAGGAGAAAGGAGGAGCATTCCTACCATCATGTTACCTTCCCTGGTACCAAGGGATAGCAATTCAAGGGTCAGGCTCTTGCCCAGGTCTCTCTACATGGTCTTGAGATCTTTCTATAAGCTATTCTGAACAGCTCCAATAGTCCTGTCAGCTTTGTGGGTACAGGCCCTACCCAGGAGGGGTTCCTGCTTCATGCCTAACCCTGTGGGGGTGCTGAACCCACCTTGGAAACTGCTCCTAAGGTGCCCAGAGACCCAGCAACCAGACCATAGCAACAAACACAGGGACCCTGGAAGCCATCTGTCAGGCCTGCAGGCCTCTTAGACGTCCCCGTGACATCCGTAACATGCATTCTCAGTGCTGCATTGAATTTTAGCTAAACTTACATTAAGATGAACAATGGAGACACTTCAGTCTCCAGAGACATGAAGCCCAAGGAGCGGGACTAAGCAGTGCCCTTTGGTAACAACATCTGGCCTTGGAGTCTGCTCTGCAAGTCTGTCCTTGCCCTGGCTGTTCCTTGCACACTGTCAAGCCCAGCCCCAGCCTTCTCCCCAAGCACTGAGGCCCGGCTCCCTCAAACCACCTTTCTCTTTCCAGACAACAAACTGCCATTCCCTCCCTCACTACTCTTCTTACCTGGAAAACAAACCAAGCCGGTGATAAGCTATTAAGTCAAGTGTGAATGAGTGATTCACAAGGTGTGCTAGCACACACAGAAGCACATGTGTCTCACACGAGGATGCCTGAACTCTCTCAGTGAAGCTTTCCTACGCAGGTTCACTCACCACGTCAGACAACTGAGAGATGCAGCCCAAACACGTCACTCATGGAGGGCAGTTTTATCCCCCACCTTGCCAGTCCCATCCCCTGAGCCCTACCATCTAGAAAGTAGAAACCAAGCTCTAAAAGGTGCCTTTAGCCCTAGCACTTGGGAGACTGAGGTTAGAGGCTCACCATGAACTTGAAGTCAGCCTGGGATAGAGTGAGACCCCGTCTTAAAAATAAACAAACAAGTAAGTAGAGGGAGGGAGGGAGGGAAGATTGAAGCCTGGATCTGGGAGGAGGGAAACCATATGCTCACCTGACGGGATTCATGTCAGGCCGGCTGGGCTTGGAAACAGCTTTCACGAATTTTTCAGCAAGTTGAATTCTACAATCCAAACAGAGTCCCTTAAGGGCAAGCAAAGGGACCTTTGACAACACCTGTGCCCCGGAGCTTTCCACAGCCTCAGTGGGAGAACATGGAAATACATAAAACTCTCCAAGGAGGCAGCACCATGTGCCCTGGAGCCCAGCCTGCCCTTTCCACCACCCCCCCATAACTCACCCCACCCTCTGGACTGTTTGACTAGGTCTTGGCTGGCTTTCCTGAGATGTGCCTTCAGCTGTCTCCGCTAGCACCTCAGAGACCACCTCTACTATCTGTATGGACACCAGCTTAAGTGGTCTTGCTGTTCAGAGGAGACCCTCCCTCTTCCTGTAAGGTCAGCCTCTTAAAACAGATCTGACCTCAATATGAATAGCTGTGGCAAGATGGAGTATGCTGGATGTACAGCAACCAAAGCTCAAGTAGTAACACCACCTCCCGCACCTTGCCTGGCCCTTGGGAGGCTGCGCCCCTGTTCCCCACCTCCCCCAGGCCCAGGCCAGACCTCTGGTTGAAATGCAGCTCCCGCACATCACTGCCGTTCAGTACGAGCACGTCAAGGATGTGGATGGCGCTGATTTTGCGCTGGGCCTTCCCCTAGGAAGACAAATACGCTGCCCACCATGCCGGGCATCAGCCTGTGCCCACTCTGCTCACCATGGCATGCACCTATCCACTCACAGCTGAGCTGGGGAAGGGAGATGTTCCTGGCCTCCCTCCTTGTGAGCCCAGGCTGAGGCTCTGGGTCAGGAGTCCTCATGAACCTCAAACCCAGCAAGGCCACCGTTAAGCTCTCCAGGCAGGCTGGCTTCCCACCATCTGTTCCTGTCAACCACTGTGAATGTCATCCCTAGAGCTGTCTCTGCTTTCCCAAGGGATTGCTGGTCACACACTAAATTAGCTGCTAAAAAGCACATCCAGAAGGATCCCAGGCAGGGCTCTGGATGCAGAAAGATAGCTTTGGAGACTGTTCCTTCCTATCTGAATCTCCCATGGCTTTAGGCAATTGCTCAAGATGGACCAGTATCAGACCTTTCCCCAGCCCTGGGCTCTGTCAGCCATCACACAATGTAACCAAATTAAGATGGAGGGCCAAGCTCAGTGGTACCCAGTCCCCTTGCCTCAGGGCCAACATGAACAGAAGCACCTCTGACCTCCCCTTTCAGCTCATGCACGATTTCCACCGAGAGCAGAGTGTCCCGGGGCAGCTCTGTCTTCAGGTCCAGCTTCACCCAGCGGTCTGACTGGCGGCCATCCCACGTGTAGATCTGGGACTTCTACAGCAGAAAGAAGAGCAGAAGAGCGTGGAGCTGAGGAATGAGAGGCTCCAGCCCGGAAATGTCAGAAGTGTTTTTAAACTTCTCTCCACGACCACTGAATAAGAGTAAAAATTGGGGGCTCTGCTGTCCTGCTGGTAGGGAACCTTTTCAAAGACCCTTGAGAAAACTCCAGTTTGATAAATGGGGGAGTGATGGAAGGAAGAGAAAGTGAAAGGAGAAAAAGACAGAGAGGACAAAAGGAGTGACTGAAAGCTGGGCGTGGTGGCACAAGCTTTAATCCCAGTACTTGAGGGGCAGAGGTAGGAGCTCATGACAGCCTGGGGACGGCAAACTACAGACCCAACCTCAGGAACTAACAAACAAAAAAGGAGTCCTGAGGAAGAGACCAAGTGACAGGGAGAGCCAAGCAGAGCAGAAAAAGCAGCGGCTTCACCTAATAAGTGAGATGCAGAACTGCAGAGGCTCTGAGGGCCCAGGGAAAAGAGAGGGTGTCTGCATGACAGGAAATGGCAGAGAACCGGCCACACGGGTCCAGCCAGATGAGCTGCTGACCACACAGTAGCCTGCCCTCCCTCAGCAAGAAGGCAGGACGGAAGAAACAAACACATGAGGAAATGAAAGATCAAGTTACACTTGAGGAGCTCAGAGGAAGGAAATAAAGTTATTAGAAATACCCTCTCTAGGGTCATACACCAACTCTTTGTTGCCAGTAGAGCGCACAAGGAGGGTGCCCAGCAGCTATCCACATTTCCACAGACAATGGACACTGCAACCGCCCCAAGCTGGTGAGAGGCCACCACAGACTTACTCCCAAGCCGAGGAGGAACTTCTGCTCACTGCCAGACACCATGCAGCGATAGTCAAACACGGGACGGATCTTCTCCAGGTTCTGGGGGGTGAGCGGCGTTGGCTTGTAGCTGAAGATGTCGATCTCAGTGCCCTGCAGTGCGGGTCAGAGCACACTGGTGAGCTGGAGGGGACCAGCAGTGCAGGCCTTGAGTAGGCTAGGCTCAGAGGCCAGGGATAGGAAAAACTTGTTCTCAAAAGCACGCTCCCCTGCGCCTCTTCTCCACCTAACCAAGCACTAAATGGGGTCTATTTCCATCTGCCTGGAGTGTTCCTTTAGGACCTATTAAGGAGAAGCTGGGAGAGGAGAGAACACTGAGTCCCTGAGTACAGATCGATTTACCAGAGCTACAGAGAATGTCACCAGAATATAAAAGTCGCCCCTTCGGAAACAGTGAAAGCAAGGATTCTCCAGCAGTTGGTTTGAGAACAGAGAAGTGATCTCTCCATCCCACTCAGAGAAAATATGTGCACCGCTCTTCTGGGCCCTCGGGAGCCTTGTTCTCCTGTCTCTGACCCTCTGAAGCCAACACAATTGTCCACCATCTAAGCCAGATTTAAGTGAAGCCCTGGGAAAAGCTGGAAGCTGGTAGTAGAAACTGGACACAAGAACTCTGAAGACCAGCTCACCAAAACCAGTATGGGGAAGCTGGACTTGGGCCAATCCCACTGTGACTTCCCTGGAGCTCCCCAGGCCCTCCCAGCCACTCCCCCTGTTAAGATCCTCCATATTCCAAGTCTCCTCTGCAGGCAAATGCCACAGACCCTGAACTTCTCAGGGCTTGAGAGCCAGCACACCTTTTAGGAGCAAAATGCTGGGCACAGCACATCCCAGAACTCTTGGCCTGAGGTGCTCTTGGGAAACTCCACCTACTGCACCAAAGGTTCCTACTGGTGGAACCTGACCTAGCACTCAGGTTCCTAGAGTAGCGGCCTGCAGTCCTTTGGCAGGCTGGGTACCTGAGGTCTCAGTGACACCTGCCACACCTAGAGTAAGGCCCCAGGAGCCAGATTCACCTGGATTAGCTGGAAGAATTTAGATTTCGGGTCTGAGGAAGAAGGAGCAACTCGAGCCTGGTCTGGGATCTGAAAGCAAAGGGTTTTGGTTTAACAGCACTGTGTCAAAGTGTAAGGGAGGGGACAGGTTCAGGTAGGGAAGAGAAGAATGGCTAGCCAGAGAGGCCTGGAAAGAGAAAGGGAGGTGCAACATTCC
Source organism: Zapus hudsonius (assembly GCA_004024765.1). NCBI lineage: Eukaryota > Metazoa > Chordata > Mammalia > Rodentia > Dipodidae > Zapus > Zapus hudsonius. The sequence goes on along the minus strand of PVHP010011557.1, from coordinate 10,641 downwards.
CAGCTCCCTTTCAGATCCTGTGCTGTGCAGCGTAACCCCAATGCCATTTCCTTTCCCCAGGCATTGTGGTCAGTGTTGGCAGATGCAGCCTGCCCAGCACCCCTGCCCACTGGGCCCAGATGCAGGCCAAGTTCATCCCAGTAAGGGTCAAGGAGTTAAGTCCCAGCAGTGTCCAGGCTACCGGCTCTGGGATATTAGAGGGTATCAGACATTTTCAGACAGTGGGCAGAGAGGTAAAGTGAAAATCCCATTCCCTGCCTTGCAGGATGCTGGGCTGCTTACCCCCCAGAGCTGGAGGCATTCTTTCCGGATCTCTGCCTGCCTAGGCTCACTCAAGGTCCTGGGGGAAACAAAACTAGTAAATGACAGCAGCGACCTCTAAGACCAGCAATATGCTCCCAGTGTGCCCTAGGAACCACTGAGCACAGGTGTCAGTCACTCCCATGACAGTCCTCCCAAAGACAGCTCAGAAGCTCTAGATGAAATCACTTTTTCCCAAAAGACAAGGAAGAGAGAAGACCCCCCCCCCAACATCCACACCCACCTGGATGCCAGGCCCTCCACACCCACCTTCAACCACCCTACACAGCACATTATGGCTCCTCTTCTGAGCCTGTCCTGGGTGGGCTATGCTAGCATCTCACCAAACCCAGGGAACCCATGCTCACCCCGCCCCCACCATCAATTTTCCTGAACAGTGCTAGCGCTCCTCTCCAGACCACTCTGCTCTGTTCCATCTGCGTTGTGCTGTTCTCCCGCCTCTGGGCACCGCTGCCACTGCCCCAGGCCCTCCTCCTGGTCACATACTCTCCCAAGACTGTGACAGGTCTCGGAGGACAAGGTCCTCAACACCTGGTTCTCTGGCGTCCTTCAGAGACCACGATAGACTGTGAGGTAGAATGATCCTCTGGGGAGCAAAGGGAGGTCCTCCCTTGAAATCTGTGAATTATGAAAAGTGGGTAACACTCACGTGTCTTGAACAAAGGCTCGGATTTTTGCCAGAGCTTTGATCTGCAGATTACAGTGGCTAGGATTTAAAAAAAAAAATTTTTTTTTAGATTACGGAAAACAACAGCCAAAGACACCAGTGCGGAGAAGTACAGCCTGAAGGGACTGAGAGCTCAGAGAACCCCCAGCCTGAGGTGCACTTATGCGAGGAGCTCACCAAAGGCTGAGAGAAGAAGAGAACTACGACAAGTCCTCCAGACAATCACAAGGCCTGCATCCCCCACCCCGTCTTGCAAGGGGCTGGGAGGGATTATTTGAGACCTCTGTCCAAGAGAAGAGAAGGGAATGGAATGTGAGGGACAGAAGCTTCTGCACCCTCCTGCTTTTTAAAAGGAGGTTCTAGCCCACCCTTGAAGAGTCCAGAAGTAAGCAAAAGTGAAGCCCAGCCCCATGCAGCTCTCAAAGACTGCCCTGGAATGCAGCTGCCCTCCCCTTCAGTCTCAGTCCTTTCATCCACGACCTCTGCATTTAATAAGAAAGTATGAAGGGGCTGGAGAGACGACTCAGCAGTTCAGGCACTTGCCCACAAAGCCTAAAAATAAAGGTTCCATTCCCCAGTGCCCATGTGCACAAAGTGGTTCATGTGTCTCGAGTTCGTTTGCAGTGGCTAGAGGCTCTATTGTGCCAACTTTCCCTCTTCCTCTCTCTCTCTCTCTCTCTCTCTCTCTGTTTGCAAATAAACATATATATATATATATATATATATATATATATATATATATATATTCTTTTCAGTTTTTCAAGGTAGGGTCCCACTCTAGTCCAGGCTGACCTGGAATTCAATTCACTATGTAGTCTCAGGGTGGCCTTGAATGTATGGTGATTCTCCTGAGTACTGGGATTAAAGGTGGTACCACCACACCTGATTTATAAAATATTTTTTAAAGTATCAAGTATATTAAGAAGAAGATATGCCCTTATCAATGAGAGGAAACAGTCTAATAGAGTAAGACCCGGAGATAGCCCAAATGTCTAAATTCTCAGGTAGGGCCTTTAAAGTAACTTGCAATGAGAATGATCAAAGATCTAATAGAGCCTCGCATTAAAGGAGCTCACCTTTAATCCCAGCACTAGGGGGTGTGGTGGAGCTCACCTTTAATCACAGCACTGGGGAGGCAGAGGCAGGAGAATTAAGATTTCAAGGTTATAAAAAATTCAAGGCCAGCAACTGTTTGGTCAGCATAGACTGAGATGAAAGAAAACAATCCATGAACTTGAAGGCAGTTTAACTGAAAGAAGGTGGGAAAAAACATAGAAAAAATATCTAAAGGGGCTGGAGGGATGGCTTAGCAGTTAAGGCGTTTGCCTACAAAGCAGGAGGACCTGAATTTGATTCCCCAATACCCAGGTAAAGCCAGATGCACAATGTGTCCCGTGTGTCTGAAGTTTGTTTGAAGTGGCTGGAGGCCCTGGCGTGCCTGTTCTATCTGCCTCTTTCTCTCACAAATAAATAAATAAATAAATATCCACAAAATAAATTCTTAAAAAAATCTGGAATCTGGGGAAAAATAACTGCTTAACATAAATGCATTTGGAGTCTCAGAAGCACAAAGGAAAGAGTAGAACCAGGGGCTGGAGAGATGGCTCAGCGGTTAAGGCACTTGCCTCCAGTGCCTAAGGCCCTGGGTTCAATTCCCCAGTATCCACATAAACCAGACCCACAAGGTGGTGGCCCTGGTGTGCTCTCTCTCTCTCTCGCTCTCTCTCTCTCTGCTTGAAAATGAATAAATAAAGTATTAAAAAAAAAAAAAAAAAAAAAGGAAAGAGTAGAACCAAAAACATTGGCAAGATAATGACCAAGAAGTTTTCCGAAAGTGATGAATGAAATCAGTCCACAGATAAAAGGTCAGTGACCCCCAAGCAGAGTGGACACGAAGCAGAGTCAGGGAGGGTTCACTCTGGTACTTCTTCCCAGCTGAAGTGACAAGCTCTGACACCCAGCTGTCTGCTCTGAAGCTTCTCCTGGCAACTGTAGACCTGAATGAGCTGTTCTTCCAGGAGCTGCTTCCTTGTCCCAGCAACAAGTCGGCACAGAAAACTGGTGCAGAGAAGTGATACCATTGCTGTGAGAAGTCTGATTATTTGGGCTTTAAAAATATTTTTATTTAGTTATTCGAGGGGGGCAGACTATGGGTGCAGTGGCCTCTGCAAATGAACTCAAGATGCATGCAACACTTTGTGTCTGGTTTTACGTGAGTGTTGGGGAATCAAACCTGGGCCAGCGGGCTTTGCAAGCAGGCACCTCTAACAGCTAAACCGTCCTCCCCGCCCCTGACTATATGGCTTTTAGCCTTTGGAACTGGTTTGCTAGAGGAATGTGAAAGGATGTAGAACTCCGGCCTAGAGAAGCTTTGCAGCGCTAGGAGCAGAACTCCATGGACTATTCTGGAGAGACTGTGACAAAAAGATTTAAATGCAGAGAGAAGTGTGGACTGTCGAGGCTTCAGAGGGGAAGAGGACTCAGGTGGGACAGGGCTAGAGGAGGTTCTGGCAGAGAGCTAGCTGCACTCTGCCCACGTCCTCAGAACTTGAACAAAGTTGACTTTAAGAAGAACACTAAAGGAGCTTCCTGTCCCTCAAGGCAATCCTATGGGATCAGCAAATCGGCAGCCTGTCTGGTATCAATCTTGGAAGTATGACAAGTGCAGAAGGGAGGGTCATGAGTGCACATGGTCAGGCAATATGGAAGCAGGTGAGAGTCCTGCAAGGAGGCCCTGGGAGACCAGGACGATGGGATGGACACTGAGGAAAGCTGCTGGCTGGGGCAGATCTGCCTGGGCTTCAAGCAGCACTCCTGCAAGTCGGAGTCGCCAAAGCCTTTTTTTTTTAATATTTTATTTATTCATTTTCAAGCAGAGAGAGAGAGAGAGAGAGAGAGAGAGAGAGAGAGAGAGAGTGAGAGAGAGCGCACCAGGGACACCACCTTGTGGGTCTGGCTTATGTGGGTACTGGGGAATTGAACCCGCAGCCTTAGGCACTGGAGGCAAGTGCCTTAACCGCTGAGCCATCTCTCCAGCCTCTTGAAGCCCAGAGGACTTCACCCCTAGACCCAGTAGCTGCACGTGGAGCTGCAGGATTTAATTTATGACTGCCCTGCCAGCTTGTCACCTTGCGCTGGTCCAATCTTGCTTTGCTATTCCTCTACTTCTTCAGAACAGGAGTGTTTGCTCTTTGCCACTGTGTGTTCAGAAAATGAAACATAGGGTTTGATTTTGCAGGGCTCCAGTTAAGAGAGTGCCTTGGATCTCTGATGAAACTGGACTCTAAAACAGTGCTGGAGATGGTAAAGACTCTGGGATCTTTTAAAAATTGGACTGAATGCACTTTATGATACTGTATTGTTGCAAAAAACACTCAAAATATTAGGATTTGGCGCTGAAGAGATGATTCAGCAGTTAAGACGCTTGCAAGAAAAGCCTAAGGATCTGAGTTCGATTCCCCAGTACCCAGGTAAGACCAGATGTACAAGGTAGTGCATGCATCTGGAATTCATTTACAGTGGCTAGAGGCCCTGGAGTGCCCATTCTCTCTTTCTACCTGCCTCTTTCTCTCTCTCAAATAAATAAATTAATTTTATTAAATAAGCTTTTTTAAAAATTAAGATTTGGATAGAGATTGCATTGAATCTGTCTGTTATTTTGGGTAGTATTGTCATTTTACTATTAATATCTTCCAATCCATGAACAAACATTAGATATTTGCATTTGTCTTTCTTTTAGCAATGTTTTAGTTAGTTTAATTTATTCTAAAGTCTTTTATTCTTTTTGTTTTGTTTTTCCAAGGGAGGGTCCCACTCTAGCCCAGGCTGACCTGGAACTTACTCTATAGTCCCAGGCTGGCCTCGAACTCAGTGATCCTCCTACCTCTTCCTCCCAAATGTTGGGATTAAAAGTATATACCAGGGCTGGAGAGATGGCTCAGCAGGTAAGGCACTTACCTCCAGGGCCTAAGGCCTCGGGTTCAATTCCCCAGGACCCACATAAGCCAGACCAACAAGGTGGTGGCCCTGGTGTGCTCTCTGTATCTCTCTGCTTGAAAATGAATAAATAAAATATTTTTTTAAAAAGTGTGTACCACCATGCACCTTTTATTCTTTTTGTTTTGTTTTGTTTTTCGAGGTAGGGTCTCGCTTTAGTCCAGGCTGACCTGGAATTCACTATGTAGTCTCAGGCTGGCCTCGAACTCACATTGATCCTCCTACCTCTGCCTCCCGAGTGCTGGGATTAAAGGCGTGCGCCACCAAGCCCGGCTACCTTTTATTCTTTTGACACTTACTATATATATTGTTTTTTAGTGTCCATTTCTATACACTTGTTCACTGCAAGTGTATAAAATGTGACATTTGTGTGTTCATATTGTATCCTGCAAGTTGCCAAAATGCATTTACCTGTTACAATAGCTTTGTCGGGAGACAAAGACGAGGGGATTTTTAATGTTTTCTACTGTAATATCAGGACATCTAGAAGTGAGATAATGTTATTTCCTTTCCAGTTTGGATACTTAGAAGTTTTAAATTTTGAAAATGAAATCCAATTAATCGGTTTATTCCTTTTGACTAATGATTTGTTTTCTCTCCAAAAGCTCTTTCTCTCTCTCTCTCTTTCTCTTTCTCTCTCTCTCTGCTTGCAAGTAAATAAAAATTTAAAATATATTTTTAAAAATGTGTTTATGGCCAGGCATAGTGGTGCATACCTTTAATCCCAGCACTCAGGAGGCAAAGATAGGAGGATTACCTTGAGTTCAAGGATACCCTGAGATTACATAGTGAATTACAGGTTAGCCTGAACTAGAGCAAGACCCTGTCTTGAAAAAAAATATGTATTTATGGCCACTCCGTACCCCAAATAACTAGCCTTCCATCTCATGGAGCATTCTGGCAATCCCACTGAGGAGGGCCCTCAGAGGGATGGGGGTAAGGAGGATTACCTCTTCTCAGTGAGTATTAAACTTAAGCAGCTGCAGAACACTGATCCATAAATATGGTTTTTTTTTAAATAAGTAGAAACTATGTATAAGTTGTGTGTTGGTGCCACCTTTTTTGTTTGTTTGTTTTTTGACATAGAGTTGCTATAGCCCAGGCAAACTGGAATTCATTATGTAGCTCCAGGCATCCTCCTACCTCTGCCTCCTGAGTGCAAGCTGGGATTAAAGGCATGCACCACCATGCCTGGCTATGAGGTTGCTGTTGAAAGCTCTATAAAGAAGTCCAGTTTTGTCTCCTGTCCTCCCTCCCTGGAACAGATAGAGAGCATAGCTCAGCAAGAAAAATGATATGCAGCCTGTGTCACAAAGCCCAAGCCTTGCTGACTGTGTGCCAGCACTGTGCAAAGTTAAATTGTGGGACACTAGGGAACTATGAAGGAGCAAGGTACACCCTCCTCCCACCTGTGGTTCTCCTGTAGCCACTACACTTCAGGCTTCTCCAGAAGAGCTGGAAGGACACTTAGGGCCTTTCCACCTCCTATTTAGGAGAGTATTTCCACAAAATCACTGCCACCATCATACAACCTCCAACTGACCTCACAAAACTTCTTTCTAGGACCTCTCCACTGAGAGAACCAGACCAACCACGGCAATTTTAAAATATTACCAGCCATGAAGGGGGTGGTCAGGAATGAGTAAAGGTGGTTAAAGAAAATATGGCATTCTGATTGCCCCATCCAAGATGTTGGCACTTCCAAAGCATGCCATACGCCAGGGGCATCACCAGCCAGCAACCAGCAGGCCCTTCCACAAACTTAGTAACTAGAGGGAAATGACTCCTGTCTCCTGACCACAGGCTGCTCTCTTCTCACCATCATTCTGAAGTTCTGTGGGCAGACCTGAGGCTGCCAGGCACTCACTCACTTGCCACCCTTGGGTTAGGGCATGGGAAGAAACAAGGTCTCTAAAGTAACCCAAGAGCAAAAGCAGATGACCAAGAGATACCAAGAGTCTAATTCCCTGGTAATGCCAGCAGAACAGCAGGTGGGCTTACCTCTCATTAGACCTTATCATGTAGTCAGTAAATTCATGGTCTCCCTTAATCACATTCAAGGGAACCACCAGGTTGACGTCAGAATCAGTGTTCCGCAGCTGGTTGAGTTTAATATTCACTGAGAAGAGGTAATCCCGCACGTCATCTATGCCCACCTTCAGGCCTTTGCAGATCACATACCTGTAGGAGATACCTTGTCACTCCATGGAGCCAAAGCCTCTCTGCACACATTCCTCACCCTTTCCCCTTTTGGAGTGACAAAGTTAAATAGCTTTCCTATTCAACCTGAAGTCTGTGCTCCAAGGACAGCACACACTGTGCCTAGAATGTACACCTCAAATCCTTCCCTGTGAGAGGCTGAGCTTGTACCTTGCTGGGATATTCCCACTCCTCTGCCATAGATAGGCACCACCACCACCACCTTGGAGTCCATTAATTACAGATGTAATGAACCAGGCTCTCCACTCACCTCATGGGTGGGCACCGTGTCCCAGTGGGTACAGCAGAGCCTGTGCCCAGCAGCCCCTCCCAAGGGTCCCTATGAAGGCAAGCTGAGAACCCCTGACGAAGTAGCCAATGCAGCCTAGGAGGCAGCAGAGGCTGACCAGCCTGGAGTGTGACTACTCAGACCCAAGAATCCTGCCTAGCGCCTCTAATCACAGCTCCAAAGTCAAGGATGTTGACGGAGCTTGGGGCCACGCCAGACACATGCACTGGCTTTGCTCTTCCACTTGCAGCCCATAGCCTAGCTGACAGAGAGGAAGGCTCACCGCTCCGAGTTGGCTGGGCGGCTAGTGATGGGCTTGAAGAGACACACGCGTTCGAAGCAGCAGTAGAGCAGGTAGATGAGCCCCACACTGAAGGGGGTGAAGAGGTCGAAGGTCTTACAGAGGAAGTGGCCTCCTGGATGGGACAGGAAACACTGGAGGCTCAGCGGCTATCCCAGGAGGGGGGAGGTCCTCTCGGGCAGGAGAAATGGCTAAGAAAGGAGCCAGCACCTGGGTCCAGTCAAAGGCCAAGACAGCTGGGTGTGAGGCGCACACCTTTGATCCCAGCACCCAGGAGGCAGAAGTAGGAAGATTGCCATGAGTTCAAGGCCACCCTGAGACTACATAGTGAATTCCAGGTCAGCCTGGGCTAGAGTGAGACCCTACCTCGAAGAAAAGAAAAAAATAAATAAAGGCCAAGACAGGTTATGGACCAAACAGCTTTAGAAGGGACTTTTGGGGACTCTCCTGCCACCTGATGCAAGAGGTTTGTGTGTGCATAGTTTTGTTTGGTGTTTAACTTCCCAGCCAACCCCTCTATGTGCGCTTGTCAAGTGGAGCCTCTCTTGAGCCCTGATGGGAGGGAAGACAGAGCAGAAGTGTCACCTGTGCGCACCACGGACAGCGCCATGAGGAACTGACAGAGCAGCAGCTGCTTGCTGAGGATCTCCTGCAGGTTCTCCTGCCCAGCCACAGAGAAGCCCTGGAAGGAGAGCAGGGAGCAGGCTGAGGACAATGTCTACCCTCAGCTTCATGGAGAGTTCGAGAAACATTCCCCAATTGCCACCTACCTAACTGGACATTTCCGTTGTTTCCTTGGGGTCATGTGGTCAGTTATGGCTGGACTAAGGACTGGGACCCAGCTTGGCTGCTAAGCAGAGCCACCTTCCTCCTGCTCTAGCCAAAGAACCTACTCTGCTTTTCCCAAGAGATGTCCAGAAAACTTTTAAATTCACATGGGAATGAATCCAGGTATAAGTAGGGCTTTATACACGTCAACCTGGGGAATTCCCAAGAAAACCCAGCAAGTAAACATCAGGGAGCTACTCAGCCAGGCTCACTAAGCCACTTCACTGTCCTCTGAACAGGCCCTGTCTGATGAAAGAAATCAGCACAATTCTGGGAGTCACAGTAATCTCCTCACCCTCTTTCTGTATGGACCAAGGATTCATTTATAAGAACCCCTACCCTGTCCTCTACCATGGAGCCCATTCTCTCCAGGTGGCAATCTCTGGCCAGGGTTTATTCAAAGGACATACACTACTATTACCAGAGCATCTCCTTCCAGCAGGGAGCAGGCAGCCAAGAGCCAAGCTCACACTGGATACAGGAGGCGAGGTGGTGACTAAATGGGTACTGTTTCAGTTTGCAAGATGAAAAAGGGTTGAAATGTGTTATACAACAGAATGAATATACCTAACACTATTAACCATACATTTAAAAATGGTTAGGAAGACAAATCCTGTTACATGCTTCTTAAAAAAAAAACAAAAAAAAAAAACAAGACAACACTACTGTTAAGTAATATAATAGCTAAATCACTCAGAATTAAATATGTTGTATACCAATGTCTCTCAGACTTATGTCTCTCAAAATGCATGTTTGTTTATAGTCAATTTAAAAATAGCCTGAGCTACACAACAATCTCAAAAAATTGTAAGCCGGGTGTGTGGCACACACCCTTAATCTCAGCACTCGGAGACAGAGGTTAAGAGGATTGCTGTGAGTTCAAGGTCACCCTGAGACTACATAGTGAATTCAGGTCAGCTGGGCTAGAACGAGACCCTACCTCAAAAAACAAAAGCAAACAAAGTTTTAAAATTAGTAAGAGTGAAAAAGGGGAGGGCAAGAAGGCATGCTCCACACACAATATATACTTGTATGAAAATGTCTTTATGTAACACTGTACCAGATAGAAGAATATACATCATGAAAATAAATAATAAACTCATAACAAGTCAACAGGCCAGGCCAGGCCCACCCTCCCACACCACAGCGTCAGCACAATCCTTGAGCTTGTAGCCCAGCTACCCTGCTGAAAGGCTGTCATGCACTAGAGGTCCACCTCCCTCTACACTGTCCATCTGCTGCTTCCTGCTATGCTCAAGGATCTGGAGAACCAGAGCATGCTCAGATGACAGCCTGACACCCTCCACAGAGCCTCTGCCTGAGGCCACGCAGAGAGCTCTCAGGGGTCTTCTCAACTCTAACCATACAACCCACAACACACTCACTGTCCTTCCTCAGAGAAAGTGGTGGCTCACTTGGAAGGGACCACTTGTGGTGTCGGATCACGGGGTGAGCCTCTGCTGAACAAAGCTTGGGGGGGAGCTCCTTTCCGCACCCAAGCAGCTGCTCACAGACGAATGGCATGTGTGCATTCTCCTGAGCTGCTTGCTGCCTAGTGTAGGAGCTCAGGGGAGGCCATATGAAGGCAGTCCCCACCAGCGAGACCAAGCCAACAAGTGATGGCATGTGCCTACCTCAGTTTAGTCACTGTCCACACCTTACCAGTCTCATAGCCAACCAAGGCCCTTGAATAAAATGAGCTTCAAGCAAAGGTGTCCACAATATTGTGGTCTTTATGAAAATCATAAGAAATACAAGATGAATAAAAATGTGCATCCCTTGTAGTTGAACAGTGAGTTACCATCTGTTGGGGCAGCTAACAAATCAAAACAAGGGCTAGGCCCAGAAGGCAGTTAGTGTAGTGCTGGAAGGCACTGCACAGGCTGCCAGGGGAAACTGATCAATGACAGCTGGAGTAAACAGAGATGATTGACACGAAACACAATCTGCGGCCATGAGTAGGCTGACCACACCTCCTACTGGGAGGGAACAGCGAACCAACTAAGGAGCACTTGGTGTAATGGAGGAGCCTCGGCCTGG
>PVHP010011556.1:0-44773 GCA_004024765.1 Zapus hudsonius | reverse complement strand
GGAAAGATTGTGAGAGCCGTGGTGGGGGAGACTGTCCGGAGGCATGGCACCCATCAGTAACAACACCCTTGGGCCAGGAAGACCGGGATGAGTACTAAGATATACAGGATCCCTTGCCACAAGGACTAATACAGACAGCCCAAGGAGGAGGATATACAACTGATCAGGGATGGGGAGGGGGGGAATTGGGGAAGTCGGGATAACAACGTATTGTTTGCCCACTAAATAATGTAACTCATTATGGACAATAAATTTATATTTTAAAAAAAACTTAACAACTTCTACAATGAGAGAACCTAAGCATTAAAATACCGACATGAACATGTAATTTAAAGAAAATGGATGAAAAGGATCAGGAGGATCTTTGTAAAGATGCGTACAGATTTCAGATGTGCATTTACTGTCTAGTGATTGTGTATTTTAGACAAAATATTAAGTTTATTCCTGTGACTTTACATCAAGTTAGACTTACTGAAATCTCTGTGTTTTCCACCTTTGAAAATCATCACCATCGGGCATTGTCACAATAATCTCTACTTAAAAATCTCCTCTCTCGTGGCTTCAACCACTGTGTGTGTGTGTGGGGGGGGTGAGGTGACCCATCCCCTCACCTGTGGAGATTGAGGACTCACCTTCAGTGGCAGGAGCAGAACATCAGGTGTCCTCCCATCGCTCCCCTGCCAAGGCTTGATTTAAGGCAGAGTCTACTTACTCTGGAGCATGTGGGGCTCTGATGATTCCTGGATCTCTGCTCCCATACAGAACTGGAGTTACAGGTGAATGTGAACAGCCAAGTGCTTATGAGGGATCTGGAGATTAGAACGCTGGTGGTCTCAGGTCCCCACAAGCCCCCATGTTTGCTCAGAAGGTGCACTTAACCACTGAGCATTCTCGTCAGCACAGCTTCAACCATTCATTTCTTATCCAGGTAAATTATCATCCTCATTAGCCAGCCTTATGTAGATTGCAATTCTCCTGAGCCTACTGTTGAAGGACAGGTTGATTGGCTTTGGCTGGTGTTCAGTTAGGCAGCCTGATGCATTTCAGCTAAATTTTTTATACCATTAGTTTGATAATTTTGTGTTTGTAAAATTGTATTTTAAAAAAGAATATGCTGATCTAGACCCCATTTCTTTCTTCTTTCTTTCTTCTCTCTCTCTCTTTCTCTCTCTCTCTCTCTCTCTGCTTGAAAATGAATAAATAAAATATTTTTTTAAAAAAGAGATGGCCATGTGAACAAAAATGTTGGCTCTCTTGTTCAAAACCAAGGGAAAAAAAGTACCAGCAATAACACTAGAATGCAGAGCCAGGAACGATTGTTCAGCAGTTAACTGTGCTTGCTTGCAAAGCCTGACAACCCCAGTTCAATTCCCAAGCTACCCAGGTAAGTCAGACATGAAAAGTGATGTAAGCATGTGGCATTTATTTGCAGCAGCTAAAGGCCCTGATGTGCGTGTGCACACATATGCACACACACCCATGTGCAAAATTAAACGGTTTTTAAAGACTACTAAAATAGAAAGCTTTTCCTTCTACAGTCTTTCTTCTCAACTTTCTGTGGTACATTTCACTTGAAATGTGATGTGATGATTTAAAAGCATAAAATTCAAGTTACTATAGAATGAACTTTATTGTTCATCTTCATATTTCTGTTTTCAACAAATATAATGGAATTTAACCCATATGTTAAATGAGTGGAATTATACAATTCTGTAATATATATATACATATATATATATATATATATATATTATATATATAAAAGGATATATACATATATTTAAAAGGCAGGATATCATGATGAATCCCATCTATTTTGCAGGTTAACGTTAAAAAATTAATATGCTGGGAGTTGCCTTAGTGGTTAAAGGTACTTGTATGCAAAGCCTGACATCTTGAGTTTGATTTCCCAGTACCCACTTACATTCAGGTGAACAAAGTGACACATACATCTGGAGTTTGTTTGCAGAGGCAGGTGACCCTGGCATGCCCATACTCATTTTTCTCTTTCTCAAATAAAAATATATTTTTTTAAAAAAAAATTGGAAAGCTAAACTAAAATGAATAGTGAGAGACTTCAAAAAACGATTTGCTGTTTGTATTCCAAGCCTCAGCATGTACACATTCTACCAACTCTCTCCACCTTCCGATTGTCAGTGAGGAAAACAAAGAAGAAAGGAGGCTGTGGTTGGCATCACCAGCTTTACCAAGTCACCTCAAGTGTTGTTGGAATGGGTAGTGTGGTTTCCTGGCCTGTGTGCATCTCACATGCACAGTCACTAGACTGTGAGGGTTAAGGGTTCGTACAACTTAAAATAAGGAGCTTGAAGCATGCTGTTCAAAATAAGGAGAGAGAACTCTTCTTCTTTTCCTTACAGCATCCACTTGAGAAAACTGATTCTTTCTTTGTGAAGCGCGTGCCCTTGTTATTTTTTAAATGAAGCAAAGTTGGAATTTATTAAGAAACCGTTTCAATGTATATTCAAGCATGGGCATTAAAGGAAATGAAGACACCAAGGAAAAGAATGGTGCACACCAAGTCTGGGCACAGGCTCCTCAAGAAAGCGCTTAAAGGTCTTCACAATAGCCACAGGTGGACATTATTGGCTTTTGAAGTTATATCTGAAAGGATTTCTAAGCAACCTTTTTTTTTTCTCTTTTAGTAAATGAGATCATAGGGTACATTGGACAGGATTACAGGCTGGTAAGATAAAAGCAGAAGTTCCTATCTCTTAAATGCTAATTCAGCCTTTTGCTTACCTTTTAGGAATGTAATACAGGAAGATGGACCCCTCTTTCCCTCATCTTTCTCTGGAGCCCAGCTTCTTCTGGAGGACATGGTTTCACAGCTACCTCCTGTCCTAAATGTGTAGAAGTTTATTCATTTGCTGACTCAATCTAAGTATTTGACACAGAGGGTCACTCCAATTATGAAGTGAAATTAGATGAATAAAATGTGACAACCAAAGTCTCTTACTTAAGAACTGCTCATTGTTTATGTTTAGGGCATGTAAATAATAGGTAGTAATTGCATGGCTGTATGAATGGATGAGATTCTATCTCTGCAATTTACCATATTACCTGTGCTGCAAAACACATTCCAGCTGAATTTTTATTCAATAATAACATTATTTCTCTTTTTTTCTCATTCTACCTTTGTGAGAGTTTTTTTCTGGGTTGAAAGAAAATTTCATTTTCAAATCTATCTTCCCCCAAAATGTGCACCTTGAGTATTTCTGAACTCCCATGTACTCCACCAGACTTCTGAACTCAAGGGCTTGATGAACACTGTACCGAATGGCCAGGCCAGGAATGACGATAGACTGACCTATCTCTCATGCTCCCTGTCCCATGGGACCACACTTAACAAAACCCAAGTTCAAAGACAAACTTTTGGAGAATTTCAAGACAGCAGTCACAAAGCCTTAAACCAAGTGTGTGAGTAGGGGGCCTTTTGGGAAATGTCTGAGGAACTGTGTGGATTGCAAGTAAGCAATGATCCTGTGGTGATTCTAGTGTGGATGCCTGGTTAGCAATCAGTAGTTTGCATAGGTTCTGTGAACAACTGGCCCTGAAATTTAATACAACCCTTAAATGATAAAAATGTCAATGTTTGCTTACATATTTCAAAATTTTTTATTAATCAGATATTTCCCTTATCAATAATTTCTGAAAAAACACGTTTTCAAGTAATTTCATTATATTATACCTTTACTCCAGAAAAATGGACTACTCGTTAAGTCTTGAAGATGTTTTAGTTACTGTTAATTTCCAAGTAAATAACATCACCCTTTGCTTGATTCTGTTTTCAAACCCAGAAGTAGTAAGCAACTATGTCTACTTGGCAATTTTAAATAGGAAATAGCTGCTACTAAGCCCAAGTATTTTATTTCTTGCTAAGGCTATGAAGCCAGTTTTAACCTCTCATACAAACACCTAGTTATACGGTAAAATATTAGAGCCATATAAAAACTTTGACAGTTGAAACAGAAAATAGAACCAAGGGAGAAAATAAGAGAAAAATGTAAAATGTAAAGAAATTATATTCTAGGGTTAATTAATTTAGGCCTAAAGATCTTCTTCAAAATATATCATTCCCGTGTGGGATTTAACTCTGATGATGTCAGATTTTCCAGGAAAGATTAAACTACAGTGCATGCTATTAACCAAGAAAAAATTATCTAACCCATTTTCAACTATTTCAAGGCCTATTATTTAATTCCTCATTTTTCTATGACTTTAGACAAATAGTTTAAATTAATCATATTTGTTAAAATTAACTTTGACCCTTCTTTTAAATGCTAGCTCTACCTAAAGAAATAAGATATTCTGTCCAAATAACTGATATCATTATATTTATAGCAAGTGATACAAACTTAGTTAATTGGATTTGAGGGGTCACTAAATAATTATTTAATCTAAGTGACCTGTGCTTATTTGACAGTTTATCAAGGTTACAAAGTAATTTGTACTCTGTTCCATTTACACATTTTATTTGGTTTTCCTCCTCTTCACTGTTACTATTCTTCCACAAATGCACTCTAAAATCTGCCTCATGTATTTCTTTCTTTTCTCTAAGAAAATGAGTATTTCTAAAGGGAATAAAAATCCCACTTGCCTCAGGGCCTTCTCACTAGGAAGGTTATTCTGACTCATTGAAGCTGCTACTAGCTCTCTCCTTCAATTATCTTATTTAGTGGGCTCATTTTATTTGTAGGTAAAACTGGCACAATGTTGGACTCATTTGACATCTGAGACTCTGTAGTCCAGCAACTGGTGCCGCTGGCCTTCCCAGTTCAGCTGTAGAACCTCTATGCACTCCAGCAAGATTATCAGGTCTATATTTAGTATCAGAAAGTGTATATTTAGAAGGCATACACCGTAAATTCAAAGGAAGACAGATGAGGCAGAACATGATACTAATACAATGTCTACTCCTCTAAAATTATTTTCTCTAAAGCCTAGTTTCTAGAGGCCTAACTCTAAAACAGTTGTCTCCCTTATGGAATAACAACTTGGTTAGTTTTTCTCCACCATGACTTTGGGATGTTAGAAAAAAATGCAATTGTAAGAAAGCAAATGCCATATCACAAAGAAAACTTATAAACTTCGCAACTTTTTTTCCCTGACACTTGTCTAGTGCTTGGTATACATTAGTTACTCAATAAATAACCATTTGTTGAATAGATTAATTGGAGAATCTAAATTATCTTCTCTAATTGATCCTATATTCTATGTGTATTTGTCATTAGTGAATATATATAATCTATCATCTATATTTTTAAATATTCTATTATTGATGTATCTATCCATTCTGTTTCTTTACAGATACATGGGCACTTTCTTGTCTTCTTAGTGAACATTGTCATTCTTAAGCCTCCATTGTTATTCTTAGCTGTATGGATTCCATTTGTTCTTAAAATGTCCCTCCACTAAACCACAGCAAACCTGTACATATAAGCTTGTTGTTATTTACTAGTTTATATTTGGTTTATGATTTAATGAGGTCGGACTTCTCTGCAACATTATCTTAAGCTTCTTGAGAAGTGAAAATTCTACAAGTTTTTTTTTAATGTTACTTTTGGGTCTGATACTGGTCATTTCCTTATGTAGTAGTAGTTAACCTTCTCATTGCTTGGACAAAGCACCTTACCAAATGCAGGTGACAGGAGGAACATTTTTACTTTGGTTCACAGTTGGAGGGGAAGCTTCATGTTGGCAGGGGAAAGCATGGCATGAACAGAGGCTGGACATCACTTCTGCCACAGTAGGTGGAAAACAGCAGCAGGAGAGTTAGCAGAGCTCTGTACAGGGAAGCTGGCTATAATATCCCTAAGCTCACTCCCAACAACACACCTCTTCCAGAAAGGCTCTACCTCTGCGATTGCCACCAGCTGGGGACCAAGCATTCAGAAAACATGAGTTTATGGGAGACATTTGATTCAAACCACTGCAGCTTATGACTGTTAGGTTGACGAAGTCTAATGAGTTACCTACTAGCAATTCTTCCTTTATTCACCAAACATTTGCTAAGTCAAACTGTAGGCTTTAAGCGGGATTTCTTTCAAAATAATTTCTCTTTGCTGTGCTGTGCAGAAGACTTTTATGACTTGAGACTTGACTCTGCTTTCTTGTAACTTTGGGATGAAAATTAATATGGGGGTTGTCATGGAATAATCACTTCTCTGAAATATTCATGTTCAAATCCTAAGAGACTGACTTAGTTCTCTTATATAGGAGAGGGAATTTCCACATATAATTAGGATTTTAAGATTGGGAGATCATCCAGGATGGGCCTTATGTAACCACAGAGGTCCTTAGAAGATCGTGAAAGAAACTAAATGATCAGAGGGGGAGGAGAAGATAGGAGCTAGAGGTCAGAAGTGACAGCAAGGGCTGGAGAGATGGCTCAGCAGTTAAGGCACTTGCTTCCAGTGCCTAAGGCCCCCAGTTCAATTCCCCAGGTCCCACATAAGTCAGACCCACAAAGTGGTGGCCCTGGTTCTCTCTCTCTCTTTCTCTCTCTCTCTCTCTCTCTCTCTCTCTCTCTCTCTCTCTCTCTCTCTCTCTCTCTCTTTATCTCTCTGCTTGAAAAATGAATAAATAAAATATTTTTAAAAAGAGAAGTGAGAGCAAACCACAAAAGACAATAACAATACCCTTAGAATAAGGGACGGAGTAAGAAATTCAAATATACTATGCAGCTTGTATTGAAGATGAGGGAAGCAGCCATGAACCATGAGGTGCAGTTGACTTCTAGAAGCTGAAATTAGCAGCAAAATGGAGTCTTCCTAGAAACAATTCAGGTCTGCTGACACCTTTATTTTGGTCTAGTAAAAATCAGTTAGGACTTCTGGTCACCAGAACTATGAGAAGTAAATCTGTATCGTTTAAAGTTTGTGGTCACTTGTTATAGAACAGGAAACCAGTATAGCAGTTGAGAATTCAAGCTTTGCTCTTCTATGACTCAGGTTTGCTTCAGGGTTTCTATGTGCTAAATAGAAGCACTTGCCAGAGAAGACAGTTGCTTAGCTTTGCTGGAGGATTAACAAATACTTATCTGTCCTATATATTCTCCTTTGAATAGATTTTTCAATGTAGCTGATATTTTTATATATTTTGATCCATGTAATTACTTCTCCCAGAATAAATTTTATTAAAGCAGTGTGCTCTCAAAGGACTTAGCCATTTGTATTTCTGTTTAAGAAAGCCTTCTCACATTAAAATTCTCACATTTTTAAAAAGCCTTTCTTAAACAAAAATACAAATGGCTGGGTTTCAAAGTTAAAGACATTCTTCAACTCAAATATTAATAATGATAGCATCGGAAAATTTGCATCCTGTGCAGTGTAGAAAACTCAAGATTATAAAGGTATTTCTACCAGCGATTGAGTCATTAACTCCTGTTTCTGCCTACAATGGTGCCTTTCCCTCTGGGTTCTGAAGCCTTCAGACTCAGACTGAAAATGATCATTAGCTTTTGTGGTATCTCAGGTCATAGATTGCATTTGCATTTAGTGTTATTTAATTCCATAGTCACACTGGTAGGAGAATAGGGACTTAGAGAAAGTGACATCAAGAGTAGTACATGAAAGGAAACCCTGGAAACCCTCCCAATGCTTGGCTACAAGTGCCAATAGAACACACAGGAGAATTCTCGAAAAGTCTGGGAGATACAAGTGAAGGAGAGGTGGGTGCTATGTACATGTCTGTAAAAGACAAAGACTCCTGGCCTGGTGCTTTGAAGTATGTCTTTTCCAGCTCAGTAGCCCATTCCTATTCTTGGGAGTGTCTTTCTCTCTTTGAACAAACTGTCTCTCTTGCTGTGACCTATGACTCTACTGTGTGTCTTGGTACAATTTTTTGTCCTACAACACAAGAACCTGGAAACTTCAGTGTAGGAGTCTTCTCAGACCTGAGCCTCAAAAAGCACAAGATAATTTTCACGATAAATCTCCTTTTATACATCTCTCTATATCTCACTGGTTCTGTTTCTCCGGGGAGCATTGATGAATGCAGTTGCTAAAACCTAACCCAACACAATGCAATGCAATGGTGAAGTGTCCATATTGCATTTGAGTTCATAGCACGCAGCCACTGGAGAGCTCTGTCATTTGACATGCGTGGTTATAATTTTTATCTGGTAACCCATGCTCTGCTCTTTCTTCTGTGTATTCTTTACACAGTTGAACTTTGAAGAGACAAGAAAACTAGAAATAACCAAAGAGTCACCAAATAAACAGAAGTATCATCGTCAGAAAGAAAATTTCCCATTTTAATTTGGCTTTCGTGTGCACCAGCTTAGTTGGTATTCATGCTGAAAATAAACATGAGGTTACCTTAGGGCTGAATCAGATTTTTTTCTTTTTTAATATCTTTATTGTCAATAATTAGATACATATATGAGTAAATCTTGTAATGGTACCCACATTTCCCTCTCTCTGACCCCAGCTCACTGGGGGCCATCCTCTGTGGGCATACTGGATCAGTTCATGGAGAAGGCGGTTATGAATAGCACAAGTAGTAGCATTTTTTTTTCCTTTGTGTGTTGTTGTTGAGGGGAGCAATGACCCCAGATATTCTCCCCCACCATGGCTTTTGCCCCTCTTCCACTCAGGTCCCTGAGTCATGATGGGTGAGTTTTAAGTCTGTTTTATTGTTGATATCTTAAGAATCTCTGGACTTCTGTTTTTGGTTGTGTTGGGTATTGTTGGTGTCTGTCTCCATTGTCCTTTCCTGGGTTATCTGACTTGCTGTGGTGATAGGTATCTTGTTTATTTCACCACTTTCTAATAGGTTTTATTTGGGCCCTGTGTGATAGGCCAGGGGTGGTTCACCTCCTGTCAGGATGTCAGCCATCATCCCATGTCTTGTTGGTGGAACTGGGTTGTCCAGGGCTCTCACTGCCTTCTGAAAAATACAAATAGAATCTCCATCGGAGAGTGAGATCAGTGTAGGTTAAATAAGAAAAACATTGTTAATTTGTTAATTGTCACTGAGTGGATCTCTTAGCCAATTGTTAAGCCATTGATGACCCTCCTAGGTTTAACACCACAATTGCACAGATGAGCACTTCTTGACTTGCTGGTCTCTTTCATATAGTTGTGTGTTCAGCATTCTCGTCACATCAGTCTGTATTATATATCAGTGGCCTCTGCGTTTTCCAAATATCATTGACCAATTTTTCCTGGCAGCTCATGCAACACCTTCCAATGTTACACATGCTACCATCTGGGAGCTGGTAACCATTCTGGATCTAGCAGGGTCTCTCAATGTTGTGTGATGTCATTTTGTGGTTTCTTCAGCAATAGGGTCTTACCTTTGGCCTGGGGTGGGCAATCAAGAGTTTTGACAAAAGACTGTAATGTTTTGGGGACCTCATGGGCCTCTTTGGTCAACAGCTCAGTGTGGGAAGGAACCAACGACTAGAACAGAGAGTTGCAGGCCTGATCATTTTTTCTTGGATTGGGCTTCCTCCCATTCTATTCAAGGCCCCTCTTACCAGGAAATACCCACAGCTTCCTCAGGAGCTTACTGAATGCAAGTAAGGATTTTATGGTATCAATTATTGGTTTAGCTTGTTGTATAAGTCCACCCTCCCATTCTTCTACCCCTAGTTCCTTCCATCCCTTTTTAAAGTATCAATCCACCTGTCATGTGTGTTAGAGTTTAAGCTTAACCTGGTTAGGAACAGCATATGAGGGAGAATATATGGCGTTTGTCTCTCTGTTCTTGTGTGAGTTCACTAAGTATAGTCTGCTCCAAGTCCATCCACTTTTCCTTAAATTTCATTATGTCATTTTTTCCCTTTCAGCTGAGTAGAATTCCATTGTATAAATGTACCACAACTTTGATACCCATTTGTCCAGTGATGGGCATTTGGGTGACTCTAATTCTTAGCTATTATGAATTGAGCTGCTATAAACATAGTTGAGCAAATATCTCTGTGCTGAAGCGAGAAGTCTTGCAGATAGATGTCCAGTAGAGAGACAGCTGGGTCCATTGGTAGCTCTATATCCATCCTATTCAGAAGCCTCCACACTGCTTTCCATAGTGGTTGTACAAGTTTGCAATCCCACCAGCAGTGAATGAGGGTTCCTTTTATCCCGCATCCTCGACAGCATCTATTGTTGTTGGATTTTTTTTAATGATTGCCATTCTGACTGGAATAAAGTAGATTCTTGTTGTTTGTATCAGAAATTTTATTTGCTCATTTCATTAAGCAAACATCTTCCCACTTTCTTCTTCTATCTTTTCTTTCCTTCCCTCGGTCTGTCATTTCTAGTTACCTTCTTCTCTGAGTAGAGTAGATGTTATCTACATAAGCAGTGTGACAGCAATCTTGGCTATTTCTTTATGTTTCCAATCTTTACAATGTTTTCTTTACAGTTTTAAGCAATGCTAACATATGTACTAAAGTCCCACAAACATATTATATAGTTGCATGGCCTAGCTGTTTAACTTTGACTCACTGAATATGAGAAAATTGAAGACACCATGTTCAACTATGTGACATAACAATTTAAAAATAACAAGGTGACATAAATTTGAAAATTAAAAACTTTGACTAGGAGAATAAGGTAGTCAGGGTGGTAGGTAGTCAGGGTGGCAGGTTACATGTTCCCATATAAGGCATAAGACTATATATATATATATATATATATATATATATATATATATATATATATTTAGATGAATGAATAAAGAAAATGTGGTTCATATAACAATTGAGTACTATGTCATCATTTTTCTGGAAGATGGATGGAGCTGGTGAGCTTCACATTAAGTAAAAAGCCAGACTTTGAAAAACTCATATCTCGTGCATTTTTCTCATGTGCAGAATTATTTTAAAAGACATGAAAGTATGAAGGGTAAATATGATCAAAGTATATGTATGAAAATGCCATAAAATTAGTATACATAGAGTAACTTGATTGTTTGCTAAAAAATATCACCAAAGGAGAATCAATATAAACGACCAACAATTTCATTTTGCAAATTTAAGGAGAAAAAAAGGGAATCTAAACTACATTGCAAGTATGCTGAGAACAACCATGGTTGTTTCTGTGGACTTGACTCACATTAGAGAAAGTATAGAATAGATTGTTCAATGCATGAATAGATCACAGTGGCACATCTCTACCTTGAGCCTCCAAGCTTTGAAACACACACTTCAAAAATTCAAACCAGGGAGTTTTTCAAAGCAAACTCTATTTATAGAATTTATATTCAGACTAAGTTAGCAAATGACTTTTATCTTGAATTTAAAAACAGACTTCTTGCTAATAGAACCTTTACTCTCAGATTTGGAGAATCACATCCAATTTAAAAAAGCTGTTAAAGTGGAAACTTCACGTGTTATGAAATGTGATAATTTAACTGTGGTGACAACTATTTTTTACATGTTTGAGGGCATCTTTTCTGATACTTGTTGAAAGGGAAAAATGTTTAGTAGTCAGACTCTCAGAAAGAATGAGAGAGAGAGACAGAGACAGAGACACAGAAAGAGAATGTCAATATATGAAATTGGCTCATGCAGTTATAAAAGCTATCAATCTGTCAAGTCCAAAATATGCAGAGTCAACATCCCATGTGTGAGTGTGAAGATTGGAGTCAGGAAGAGCTGAGGACTACATTGGGCAGTGGAATTTTCTTACTCAGAGAAGGTTCAGCCTCTTTTAGACAAGACTTCCACTGATTGGAAGAGGCCCATCCTCTCTAAGGAGAGTAGTCTGCTTTAGTTAGTCTACTAATTTAAATGGTAATGTCATCCAAAAACACACTCACAGAAACACTCAGAGTAATGTTTTAAAAATATTTGGGTAATCTTTGACCCAGTCAAGTTGACACATAAAATTAACCATCACAGTGTGTTTACATCTGAAATATGGCCATGTAGCCCAGATATAATCTCTGCTGTCCTTTCCTTTGAGAACCAAATAACATTCACTCAAATTCCATTCTGTGTGAAGTGGATGCCTGGCTTTCTCCCCAGTCTTTCCAGGAATTCTGGGTGTGTGAGAGACTGACTTAAGTTTTTCCCAGTCTGGCTTTAAGCTCTGGCTTGAATCATCTTTTTCAAGGCTGTCTCGTTGTCCCCTGTGTGTTTTCTCCTGACTTCACACTCAGCAAGGCCCAGTCCAGCTTCTTCTCCTGGTTTCCACACATAACAAAACTAACCCTCCAGCAACCAGCGTTGCTTGAAAGTTGAATGAGCTGCTTGGAGAACCACCAGGGTGTCCTGTTACCAGAAGCAAAGTGGTTGGAAGTTGATTGAACAGCAGTGGAAGATCTTTTGGGGAAGATTAGACAAAATGGTGTTTAAATCATTTTCCTGCCCCTCAAGGACTTGATGAAAACATCATGACCTTTTCTGTCTTCTTTCCAGACGTTACCCTTGCTACCATCTATCCTGTCCACTTTCCTGCCTATCCAGCTTCTTCTGACATCCTACAAATATGAACTGTAAATCCTTAAGAAGACCTAGGGAGCTTTAAAGACCTTGTTCATGCCCTCATTCTGCATCTGTCCTTCCTCTCCCCAAACCATTCCCATCATTGCTGTAGATACATCCTTTCCCTAATGTGGTAAAACGTGAGTAAAACACAACTTCGTTTCATGTTTATTTCTTCTTTGTATCACTTCACCAGCCCTAAACTACTGACAGATAAGATGAAAGAAAGAAGAAATAGAAAGAAGAAAAGAAAGAAAAGAAAAGGAAGCTGAAGATAGAAATATGAACATAAATTCTGGAGTAGCTACAAGACATTGCTTCCAAAATTTAGAATGAAGACTTGTCACTTTAAGATAGACATGAGTTTTGTGTAAGCACACACTCTCTGTTTTAAAAAGCTATGCTGCTCATTATGGTGAATATTTTGTGTTTCAATGAGTCATGAGTAAATAAAGAAATGGAAATTGGTGAGGGATTGATACTTGGAACTGCTTTCCTTCTCTTTGGAAAGATAGGACAAAGATGCTGGTTTGCAGTTCCTATGCATAACTTGTTTGAGATGAGACCCTGCTATGTTGTCTCTAGTGGCCTTGAACTTCTGGGCTCAAATGATCCTCCTGCCTTAGTCTCCCGGATAGCTAGGGTTATAGGCATAGACAACTTGCCCAGGCTTTATGATGACTCCAATAGATACTTGCATGATTGACAAATTCAATATATTTCAACATAAGAAATCTTCAAAACAACAAGGAATAGTAGGGGGCTTCTTCAAATGGCTCAAAGGCATCCTTGAAAGCCAAAACTCAAGCTGATATCATGCCTAAGAAACTAAAAGACTAAGAGGCGTGGTGAGGGAGAATATCCAGAGACATCATTAACCCCCCCCTCAGAAACAATACACAGGGGGGAAGAAGAAAAAAAAAGAAAAACTGGCTTCCTCTGGTGCAGTTCATAACCCCTAACCTATGGACAGATCCAGAATGTGCACTGAGGACCCAGTGGGGAGGGGACACATTTGCAAGATTTGCTCATACAATGTATATGCTTACTCATAATAAAGATATTTTAAAAAACTGAAAGACTGTTCCTTCCTCAAGATCAGAAACTACTGCCCATGAGGTAGAGGGAAAATGAAGCTTTAGGGATGGGCTATAGAGAAGAGGATAAGGTGAAGGGCAAGGCAGGAGGGAGTAGAGACATGGACCAGAGATGTGGGAAAGGGAAGAGAATTCACCCAAAAGGAAGTATTATGAAAAAGCCAGAAGGAAACCTGTTAATTTGTAAGCTAATTACAAAAAAAATATTAAAGAGATATGAAAGCAAGTTTTCCACTTTCATCATTTCTAAAAAAACATAGTTCCATTGGTCCTACCCAAGGAATTAGGGCTAGAAAGGACATAGCATTCATAAAGATTTCAGAGAAATATTTGAAAACTATCCCTATTTGTTATAGAAAGTGCTAAGAATCTGAAAATGGTTACAAGTGGGAGATTTATTTATCTTGATCTCAGGAAACAAGGGTAATGCACCAAAATCAATTGTATTTTTATATTTAGCAGCCAATAATTGGAAAGCTTATACATATATTCATACACACACACATGTATATTCCTAAGCTCGAAAGATGGCTCAGCGGTTAAGTGTGCTTCCTGTACAAACAAGAAAACAAGAGGTCCTGAGACAACTTGAGTTTGAATCTCCAGAAGCCATGGAAACAGCTGAGTATGAATGACGGTGCACGTGTGTAACTCCAGTCCTGTGGGGAACAGAAAGCAGAGAATCAAGC
Organism: Zapus hudsonius; assembly: GCA_004024765.1. Taxonomy (NCBI): domain Eukaryota; kingdom Metazoa; phylum Chordata; class Mammalia; order Rodentia; family Dipodidae; genus Zapus; species Zapus hudsonius. Next base: position 30,533 of record PVHP010011556.1, on the reverse strand, counting down.
CCTTGGATCAGAAAGAGATTCCACTGCAAAGAAAACAAGGTAGATGAATGAAGGAGGGCAATGCCTAATGTTCTCCTCTGGCAGGTGCAAGGAGAGGCACATCAGCACACACACATGCATACACTACACACACACACACACACACACACACACACACACACACACACACACCACCGCACACACCTGAGAAAAAAGTTAGCAGCACCACGAAATATTAAATTTCCAGGAAGAAATTTAACAAGAGTGCAGTGTCTGAATATGAAGCTAGAAAAATCACTGAGAAAAACAAACGAAGACCAAAATAAAAAGAAATGCCTACCACGTCAATGGATTAAAAGGCTTGACTTACAAATCTGCCCCCAAATTATAAACCAAAGTGGGAGGCAATGATAAATTAGACTTTTTCAAAATAAAAATATCTCTTAGAAACATGTTTGCGACACATCTATCAAAGAGCTGGCATATCTCTAAAGAACACTAAAAATCTAAAAGTAAGAAAACATCAGGCAGGAAGAAAACGCCCAAAAGGTTTGAACAGGCATCACAAACGAAAACGAATAGATGACAAGTATGTGAAATGAGACTTATCATCATCACCAACAGCGAAATGCAGATGGAATGTGATGCGACTATAAAGAAATTTCTTTTTTTCCTCATGTTTTTTTGTCAATAATTAGATACATTGCATGAGCAAGTTTTATAATGGTACCCCCATTTCCCTCCTCCCTGTCCCCTCCTCAGTGGGCTTGCTGGACCAGTCCATGGGGTAGGAGGTTATGGATTGTATGAGAGGTAGCCAGTTGTTTGTTTTCTTTGTGTGTTGTTGAGAGACCATGGCTCTTACAATCGGAAAAGGTTTATAAAATGTGGTGGCAACAAGAAAGTGAAGGAAAGAGAGCTTCCCACTACTGATGACATTTTCTGAGAGAGCTGATCTGCCGGTTTCATGATATGGCATACAGCACACAAAGTCTTCATCACAACTCACACATGTCCAAAATGGAAGTGACCCAATATCTATTAATGGGTAAGATAATATAACCGTTTGTGTTTTGTCAACACAATGGAATGCTATTCAGCAACATCAAGGAAAAACTGTTGGAATATCTAACACAATGAATGAATCTTGAAATTGTGCTGAGTGAAAGAAAAAGGCAGGAACAATAAATAATTACCTGATTACATCTAAATGAAACACTAAGGAGTATAAACTGCATCTGCAAAGAAAGTTCTAGAAACTCCATCTGGTTTTTAGAAAATGGAGGGAGGTAGAGGCTCAGAAGGGTCACACAGAATACTTAGTAATAATGATACTGGTGATGAATATATATATGTATATGATCAGATTCAATGGTTTAAGTATGTGGAATTTAGTATATTTCAAATATGCCATGGTAGAGTTGCAAATTTTTGAATACGCAAAAGTACTGGCCTTGTGGAAACTTTCTACCTTTATTCTACTTTATGCCTTTCAAAAGCACCTTGTTCAGCTCTGGAAAAGTTTTGTTGGAACTTATGCACATTGAGATATCACGTGTGCACAAACATCTTCACTCACAATAGACTTCTTTCCTAAGTCTTTTGCTGTGGCGTCCATCTGGAAATTAAGTTAAGGATAAAAATAACTACTTGCACACGTGAGCCTGTTATTTTCCTAGTTTTTATTTTCTCTACACATAAAATGTATGAGATTGTCTTGGGAAGGGTTTCTTTTTTAACCTTTTCAGGAAATTGAAATTTCAAATTACAAAGCACTAAATAAAGCAGGAATTTACAGAGGGAATCTGAGCTGCCTCGGGGTGTTAGTAATCATACATTCCTGACTCCATCTCTCAAGGAGGCATGGGGATTTTAGGCAGATATGTTGTGACCAACTCTGTAGTTGGTGTGTCTACTGAGAATGTCACCTGAAGCTTGGAGGTTGTTTACTGTTGATAGCACGAACAATAAATACTTATTAACATGAGTTAACTCAAAGCCTGAAATAAAAGTGTATTTTAAAAATGCCATGTGTTTTCTTTCTTGTCCCATATCCACTTACTGGAATTTTCCATCTATTGTGTTTTTATAGAAAATCTCTAGCTTTTCTGTTTTACTCATCAACATGTTAGTTTTAGAGTTAATTTGGAGCTATCAGATGCTCAGAAAATCTATTTATAGCTCCATTTTACACAGGAGCCACATTTCATACAGTTAGGTATAAATAAATTCAAATACTAAAAATGTAAGTGTCTCGTTTGAAATACAGATTCTCAAATGATGAATATGTTCCAAGGTTGGCAGAATATACGATTGCATCTCTGAGTTTTGCCATTTACACTCCAACACATGCTGAGATGAAGCTCTGCCAGTTGAGGCTGCTGCTCCTTAACGAGTTGTTGGTAGGTGAGAACATTTAAAATGAGTTCAACTATATGTTGAGTTTACCAGTCACACTGGAAGCTGACAACTCTATGTACTATATAGCACATTCCTTGCTCACTACATGGAGGTTCCTGGACTCTTACCCATAGAAATAGGAATGCAGGATTTTGTGATGTGAGTGGTATACCCTGTCTTGCAGTGATTGTAGCTCCATTTAAGTTACCTAGACTAGATGAATTGACAGCCTTGATTTCATCCGAGAGACCCTGCCTCAGCAAATAAGAAGATACTCAACATCAATCTCTAGCCTTCGAGATCAATAATTCTCAAAAGATATAATTCAACTGGTCAAAAAATTTGTGAAAAAGTATTAAACAACATTAGCCATTATACAAATACATGCCCACCCTAGTTAGCATGGCTCTTATCAAAAACACAAGATTAGAGTCTGGGGTTGGGTCTCAGCAGAAGCATGCTTGCAAGGTAAATTCAATCCCCAGCATCCATGTAAGAACTTGGGCAGAGAATTTCTGAGGTTGAACTGGTCAGCTACTTTCACCAAAAACAGCAGCTCCAGGATCACAGAAAGGCTCTCTCTGAAGGAAATAAAGTGGAATAGTATTAAAAGAGGACTTCGGATATCCTGCTCTGGCTCTCCATAAAACACACATCTGTACACACATGCATATACCATATACACATGTGCATGCACTATACAAACAAGCACAATAATATTTTTAAATGGATAAGGAACAAAACATAATGCTAGTCAGAATATAGAGACAAGAATGTACTGTTGATGGGGAGGCAAATTAGTATAACCATTATGCATGGAAGGCCAACAAAAACTAAACCATAGATTTACCATATGACCCAGGTAGTCTGGTTTTCAGTATATCTCCAAGGCAAATGATATTATCAGAAAAAAAGATAACTATACAATTCTATTTACTATTGCACCATTTATAGTAGTTAAGATATGAAAACAACCTAGAATCAATGGATGAATGTGTAATGAAAACGTAGTACATGTACACAATGAAACAGTATTCCACCATATAAAAGAATAGTTCTCAGAAGCTGAGCTATGGTTAAGTGGATAAATGCATGATTAATATATTCAAGGCCCTGGGTTTAATAGCACCAAAAATACATGCATAGAATTTGAAAACAAATACAATCTTATAATTTTCAGTCAATTGGATGGAGCTAGAGGATATTAAGTTCACCAAGCCAGATCAAGAAAGATAAATGCTACATATTCTCTCTCATAAATTGATGCTTAAAAAGTCATTGAATTGCATTTAGAATAGTCATTACTACAGGGGAAGGATAGAAGAGAGAGATATGAGAGGTTGGATAATAAGTACCGAGACCCAATTAGATAGAAGTTATAAGTTCTACAGCACAGTGAGTGACTATGATAACCCATTTTATAGTTTATGAATAATTATAAAGAAAGTAGCTTGAAGACTCTAAACACAAAGAAATGATAAGGAAATGGAAACCTTAATTGCCCTGATTTGATCAGTACACATTACAAACATGTATTGAGACATCACACTACTTCATAAATATGTAACTTTTTAAGCAAAAAATACAAATGTCTAGGGAAAAGGAAGTTCTAACTACCCTGATGTGAACATAACATGTTCTGTACATGTATCAAATTACCACACTGTACCTCATAAGTGTTTATTAAAATATAATTTTAATGTTTAACACTTATTAAAGTCTTCTTGGTTGCAGCAGACTCTACTGTTATTGCAAAAAAAAATCTTTAACACTCAACATTGGAAACACCAATGCTGAAACGCTCTATGAAGTGGTTTCTATGTTCTAGAACTTTCCTTTCTCCATGTTTTCTTCTATTGTCTTCTTAATTTCTATGAAAGTAATTCACTTTAGGACTGCTGATTCTCTGTACTCATAGTCAGCCAATGCAAAGAGACCCCATATCTTTAATTCCCTCTAGTGTATAAATCACAGGCCACCTAAGTCTGAGCTCATCCCTTCTTCCCTTTCCCATACGAAATGGAAAGGGACACAGAAAAAAAATACATTCTCCTATTTACCCAAATCACCCCTTTTTCCACTCCTGTCTTCTTCACAGAAAAGATTTCAGTTATGGTTTGAAGTAACATTCATTTCTCTACCTCCCAGCAGTATGGATTGGATTGTATCCAGTACTGTCCACATCTTTTCCATCTCTGATTTCCAAAACTCTCAGGGAATGAATACCTCAGCCTGAGACAATGAAGATTGTTTAATAACAAAACTTCTGAGGCAACAACCACCACCCAATAGACAGTTCTGAAATTTCAGTTTATGTAGAAACTGAATAGGTAAGTCATGCTTTTGTTCTTTCCTACTGTATAATATTGGATCTAGATGGATTAAATTTCTTAATTACTTGAATTACTTCAAGCCAGGAGTGGCCTTTATAGAGATATCTAAACATGAAAGTTAGGCTCTAAATAGCCAGATTGAGGAATAATAATAGCTATTTCTCCCCACTTAATGTGATCCCTTCTGCCCTGTTCCCCTTCTTAGTAGTCTACCCTAACTCCTCCAAGTTCCTGCAGGTTGGCTGGGGGGAGTGCGGATAGGATGCACATATCTGTATCCTGCTGAATGAATTTTGGTGAATTCAAGCTAATCCAATCAGATGTTTGCCTAGGACAAGAAGACAGAACAAAAAGGCAGTAGCTAAAATGACCTGAGCAAACCTATCTGCAGACTCAGAAGCACAGAGTAGATCCCAGGGGGTGTGATGTGGGTGTGAACTGGCTTCTGAGAGCTGTAGAAAGAAATAGACTTGTTGGGAGTCATCTAATCCTGCTACCAGGTTTAGGAGGTTGGGATATTCCCTTGCCCATGACCTTGCGAAGCATTTCCAAATCCTGACAATAAGTTTACCTCATTGCTTCAGCTAGCTTACCATCAAGGAAATAAGGAATATTCTGCACAGGACATGAAAAGAAAAGTGAAAAGATTTTGCTTAATTTACTATTTTCTGAATATACATTGTTATAAATGGCAAAATGTTTATGTTAACGAGTTCCAAGAAAGTAAGATTACTGTTGCTCCCCAATTTCATTATGTTATTTCTAGAACCCTTAAAATGATAAATATACTTTAATGTTGAATGGCATATCACTATGAACATCTTTTCTGAGATAAATAACATGTTACCTTTTGGAAACCAGACCTTTCTATGTTGTGCAGGCTGGCCTCAAACTCTGGGGTTCAAGTAAATCTCCTGCCTCACCCTCCTGGAAATAAAAGTATGTATCACCATGCTCATCTCAAATAACTTAAGAATCTTACATTCTTGAAGCATCTCTGAAAGTGTTTTCTATGTATCAACCTTTGGGTTAATAACACAACCTAACCCCAACAGTCATGGCCTGAAACACATGTTTCACTTGCATTAAACTCCTGTGATTATTATTCACAATAATGAAGATTTTTGGGAAGAAACATTTGAGGAGAACATCTTCTTTATAGAGTTGAGTCAGAGGAGTTTCACTTGTGCTTTTCAGGAAAACTGTAATGTCCCCTGAGCCAACAGTTCCCATAGAGGACCAACAGCATTCATGTCACTGCTTAGTGAGGGACTGGATGAAATGGCTTGATTTTACATGTCATTTTCTCTATGCCTTTTTCTTGATGGAGATCCAGACTTTGTACACGCATCAAAGAGCTCATATACATTCTCCAAACCACAATTTGCATATTGCAACTAAACTTCCAGACTTTCATAAGTCAGAATATTTCTTGAGTAAAAATATATTTTCCTTTTTTTGGACAGAAGTCTTTCATTAGTGACAAAGATTTCAAAATCAATTCTCTAAATTTATGATACAGAATGAAGAAAAGTGAGAACTAATATTTCAAAACTATTAAAGCATTAAAAATAAACAAAAATAAGGGTGTGAAGCTCTATCTGTATGGTGTTTGACATACAAGCAATGAGGACCCGAGTTTGGATCCCAGCACCTATATAAATGTTGAGCATGATGGCATGTGTCTGGAATCCCAGCACTGGAGAGGTAGAGGCAAGAGAATCCCCTAGACAAGCTAGTTCAATCAGCACAGTCTGGGTTTAGTGAGAGACACTGTCTCAATATGCAAGGTGAAGAGCAGTTGAAGAAGACATATGCTCTCACATACACACACATGCACATCCCCACATGCATGTGGGCTCACAAACACACAAATATGCAAATACATATGCATCCACACAACCCCCCCAATATCTCACTCCACATTTTTCAAGAGTGAAAAAAATGAGGCTGTGCTTAAAATAAAAATTTTAGAAACCATATCTTGAGGGCAACTATATAATTATATTGAGACATGGATGTATTTTGTAAATTTTCACACAGTGATTCCATTGTAAATTCTATTTGTAGGATTTTAGAGTGTTAGAATTGGTAGGGACTAGAATAACATTCTAGTTGTAAAAGTCATATAATCCCTAATATTGTCATTGCCCCTAAATTTTTCCTGATTACAGTATTTTATAGTGGCATATATAACAGGTTATTAGCTAAGTAATCTTTAAAGAATTTTAAAATTATTCTCCAAACAAGGTTCTTTGGCTTCAACTCTTTAGCTAAAACTGAAGTCACACAGAACACTTAAGAGATTTTGACATCATTTTCATTCGAATAGAGAAATGCTGAATTTTGTTGGCACTATAAAATTCTGCTTCGGAATATTTCCTTGGCATAAAGACATAGAACACACATATACATTCAGTTAAATGAAGCCTCCAGTCCTATGCTCCTGCTTTTCAATCTTATCCCTGTTAACTGTCTGATCTCAGGCACATCATTTACTCAGTATGCCAAGATCAGCTAAAATAAGTTGAACTTAAAGACTGTGATGAAGTTTAAGGAGATTGACTAAACAAATGTGCTAACATATTACTTCTCAAAACACACCTGTTCAACAGCTATTCCTGTCATTCTTCCCTCCCACCATTCGTGTATCCATCCTTGTCTGCTACTCAAAAGCACCCTGCATCATTTTTTTCTAATAACACCTTGAGGCGTGTGCGAAATGTGGAAGAGCCTAACTTCCTGATCTCTTCTTCATTTCTCTTTTAAATTGCCACAAATCTCAGTCACAGCCTTCAAATCTCTTGAACATCCATCTTTGCACTTGCTTTTCCACCCTGGCAGGAGTACTTATCCCTGGCTCCATTCCATGATTCGGATCTCAGCTCCACTGTCAACTCAAAGATGCCTTCCCTGAATATCTCTTCCACCACCCTGATTCCTGGCATTATTTCCCACACCACATGCTATTAATTTTCTTTATCAGAAAATGCCTCGCTTATGGAGTTATTTATTTGGTTATTGAATTTCTGATTGTAAAAGGAGCTATAACCTCCACCAGGATACTGTACGTGGTAATCAGATGCTTAATAAATATTTATTATAGATGGATAAATGCTACCATGGGGAGTCCAGAAGGCAATGTAATGTTAGGGCCAATACTCTTTAAGATACTGGGTTTAAATATCTTTGGGACTAAGTGGAAGAGAGATTAGAGGAAGGCTTCCACCTTGATTGAAGGACTATATGGATATGTGCTTCATCCACAAGGAACAGAAGTGAGTCTCAACTTTCCAAAGGAGATGACAACTTCATTTGTAGATAGGGTGAGTTTATGATAGTTTATGAAAGAGACTTTCAGGAGGTGGCCTACCATGGACACTTATAGGAAAATTCAGTCTGTGTAGGAGCCAGATTTTTTTTCTTTTTTGCTACTTTACGTAATCTTGTAAAGCCACTCAGAACAGTAAGTAGCTGATGAATTACACCTGGAATAACTTTATTCAGCAAATACTTTAATAATTAAGATTATTAAACCACTAAAAAGTGCTTTAATTCAAGACTCCCAAAAGCTTGAGTTTTGTTTATCATATTGATTTTTTCTTAAACCATTCCTTCATTTATGTGCAAAGACACAGTTCTGTCTATCCTGAGTTCTGTATTAATGAAATTGAATTACAATTATTTTGACTGTTTAGATTCATGAAAATATGCTCTTATCTCACCTACTGTTCTGGTATTTTTAAACCCCTAGGGTTGCAGAGATAGCAAAGCAAATTGCAACTTGTCAATGGTGTTAAAAAAAAGTTTATGGCATTAAAAGATATAAAAAGGAAATAAGTTGAAAGCACAGATGATGTTTCTGAAGTTAGGAACCAATGAAGGGTTATTAGGCATATAATTCATTTTACAAAAAATGTATTTTCATGGCCAAGTACTTCAGGGAAAATGTCCGTGTCTGTGTGTTTCTTGGACCTTTGACTCTTTCCACTAGAAATGTGAAGAAACCCAGCTCCATGGAGGGGAAAGCTGTGGACTGGCAAGTAGAACTTGAAGTTGTGGGGAAGCAGTTGCAGAATTCCAGGGGGATGGAAGGAGAACAGGGGAGAGGCCAAGGTCAAAAGGCCAAGAAGATAGTATGGATGACAGCTACAAGAAGAAAATTTCAAGAAGCCCCTTGGCTTACCACCAGCCCCTGTGCCCACCCACTGGTCCCCAAGATATTTAATAAAAAGAAGAAAAATTCCCAATGTCTATCTGAAGTGGTCTCTCTTCATGACAGGCAACTTGCGGTGAGTAATGGGGACAATCTTGTCTATTCTCAACACTTGAGTTCTTGACTATCTAAGCCTAAGATTTTCACTCCTTTTACTTCTTTTTTTAAAAACGTTTTATTTCTTAAACTTTTAGTACATGGTAAAGGTATAACCCTGACATTTTGGTGCAAAGTGAAATACATCTGTTGTCAGTTCCACATTGCCGGAATGGACATCCAAGTAGACAGTTTATGGGAGGAAAGGGGTTTGTTCAGGTTTATAGATCCAGGGGAAACTTCATCAATGGTAGAAGAAGCTGTTATTTCCAAGGATCCAAACAGAGAGAAGAAACTGCAGCAAGCAAACACCAGCACCAACAAACACAACGAAGAGGACTGGAGAGATGTCTTAGGCTTTAAGGCACTTGCCTGTAAAGCCTAACAACCCAGGTTTGATTCCCCGGTATCCATGCAAAGCCAGATGCACAAAGTGGCACATGCATCTGGAGTTCATTTACAGTGGCTAGAAGACCTGGCATGCCCATTTTTCTCTCTCTCTTTCTCTGCAAATAAATAAATAAAAATGTTTTTTAAAATATATATTTATTGTCCATAATGAGTTACATTATTTAGTGGGCAAACAATGCGTTGATATCCCGAATTCCCCAATTTCCCCCCTCCCCATCCCTGATCAGTTGTATATCCTCCTCCGTGGGCTGTCTGTATTAGTCCTTGTGGCAAGGGATCCTGGATATCCTAGTACTCAGCCCGGTTCTCCTGGCCAAAGTGTGTTGTTACATGCCTCTGGACAGTCTCCCCCACCACGGCTCTCACAATCTTTCCTCCCCCTCTTCCGCTCAGTTCCCTGAGTGGTGGTGGGTGAGTATTAAGGCTGCCTTAATGTTGCGAGCTTAGGGGTCCTTGTGTCGAAAATCCTTGGTTTCTGTCTCAATGGCCTATCCTGTGTTGATTGAATGACTGTGGTTATAGGTTCCTTGTTGATCTGTCATTGTCTGCTGGGTTCCCTATGGATCCTCCCCATATGACTGTGGTGGCTCCTCTCTTACCAGGATCTCAGCCATCGGCCTACGGTTGGTTGGTAGGGTTTAAAGTATAACAAAATATGTGGTGCTACAGCAGCACACACAACTTCATTATTCTTTACATGTGCACTACCATAAATTCCAGGAATTATACCATCTGATGTCAACAATTTTTAGAAAGATTTCTCCACAAGGACAGGACCCCAAATATTTAAAGAAGAGGAACTTCGTTGTAAGGCAAAGACCCTGGATCTTCCAGTCATCTCTTTCTCTCTTTGAACAATTCTGTCTCTGCCTTTGAAGAAAAGCAACCCCACATTTATTGGGCAGGTGGAGAAAATTCTGAAATGAAAGGGTCTGGGAATCTAATGCTGGGTCTCTGGCCCTAGTTAATCCTGAGATATTAAAACAATTCCACTAATAGGACAGAACTTTGCTCAGCTATCCAGGCACTTGTGTTAATTTCAAAATTAGACTTTCATGCATAGAGATTTTTAGTCAGCATAATATCACAGGCTGTGTAAATATAGAGGCACTTTTGTTAAATGACTTGACTGATACAATAAGCAGTTGCTTGCTAACACAGAATATAAGCTTCTTGGCACATGTTTCTACATTTTTGCACTGCTTGGAAAACATCCATTTATTAGTTTAGTAAAATTTAAAATTCAACACACTTTTCTAGGGGGAAAATCTTTGTCAGGACAAATTAGTTAACAGACACACATACACATATACACCTAATTTATCTATTTTGAGATAGATAACATTGAGCACTAGTATTATTTTTAAAGTTTCACCTCATGATTCATATCCATTTGAAGGCAAGTAGAAAAATTTTTAAATGTTTTTCATATGCTTTGTATTATGTGGTAAGCTAACTTGATATAGTTTCTTTTAAGGCATTTCTCTTACTTATCTCTTTGTTTCTACAACTGCCTTCTTTTTTAAAAGAAATACTTATTTATAAGCAGTGAAGGACAGAGAGAGGGGGAGAGTAGGTGTGGTGTGCCAGGCAGGGCTTCTGAAAACAGAACCCCAGATACATGTGCCCCTTTGTGCATCTGTCATTACGTGGGTACTGGGGAATCAAACTGGGGCCATCAGGCTTTGCAAGCAAGCACCTTGACTGCTAAGCCACCTCTCCAGCCCTACCAGAGCCAACTTGTACTTCACCTTTAGAAGAACTAACTTGACTTTTCCAGGGGTTTTCAACTACTTCCAGATGTTGAGCAAAATATAAAATCACGATACTATGGTTGCTAAAAGTTCCTCTGCATTTCCATTTATCCTTTATCTGTAAATACTTTGTTCATTGTTATATTTGATAGAGTGGTGTAGCTTACTTCATCATCTATCAACTTTTCCCTTTGCACTTCACATCATTCTAAGATCTGATCTATTTCCCTTTTCATTTTCCATGTAATTTTATGTCACTTCTTGAGACTTACTGAAGCCTCCCTTAAATACAATGTTAATTTTCTGAACGTATTGTCAGTGTGTGTCTCTCAGTGGTGAAGTGGAGAATCTCTTGTCTGAACTTCCTTCAGCAGCTGTGTAAATACAGCTGGAAAGCTGCAGGTAGACAGCATAATTATAAACTGGTTTCCTTTCCCTTATGTGTTTTGGAATGCTGCACTGAGAACTACGAGCCATGAATTCCATCTGGGTCTCCACAACTGCACCTTTCATACAAATATTTAGGTGATCTTTCTGGCTTGGACAAATCCTTGTCCTTAAAGTGCTGTGACTTCTTTTGCTTCAGGTTCTTTGTAGAATGTCTTCTGTTGTACAGTATCCCAGTTCAAATATTACAAGTTGCTTATTCTTCTACATATATATACAGTCCAAGAGACTTTGTATTAGTTTACTAGAGCTGACATAACAAAGTGATGTAGACTGGGTAGTTCAGACAATAGGCTTTTGTTTCCTTATTATTCTGGGGTTTGTAAATTCTGAGATCAAGATGCTGTTTAGATAGACTTTTCCTGATGGCGCTCTGACTTGTAGATAATATCTGTCTTTTCCTTGGATCCAAACAGAGTCCTCCCTTTTCTGTGTGTGTCTGTGCCCTAATCATTTTGTCTTAGAAAGACAAGCCACTTAGAAGGTCGTGAGATTGGGGCCTAATCACATGACCTTATTTGGCCTTAAATTGTGTGTTTAAAGACTATCTCCAAATATAGTCATGGTCTGAGGTACCGGAGGTTCAGGACCTCAGCAGTTAAAGGAAAGAATAGGATATTATCAGCCTGCAAGAGAAAGGAAGCATAAAAAAAAAAAACACACAACAACTGAGAGCATAAGAAAATCCCTCTAAACTAGCTACTGGATCATTGCATTTGTAACTTCTATAGTTAACGGGCACAAAATTAATTAAACCCCATTATCTGCTTCTCTGCCCAATACAGTTTCTTCCTGTATTTTGGGTTTTAGGAAATCAGCCAAGCAGGAACAGAACCAGAAAACTGGCATCATCTTAGACTTTTCTCCAGGTAGTCTCCTGTATGCTGCGAAGGCCAGAAGGAGGCTGGCAGACCTAACTACATAATTAAGGAGTGTTCCCTTCTTTCAAGCAGCCTTTAGTTTAATTTAGGTCATTCATAATTACTCACCTGGATTATCCAAAGTCTTCTAATTAATCTCACACCTTCCTGCTGCCCCTGCTACATATTCAAGTTTATTCTCCGAATTGCTTTCAAAATATTATTTCTTGGAAGAAAATCAGTTCAAATCACATTCAGATTAAATGTTTTCATTGGTTTATATTGCATTCAAAATTTTTTTTAAATCTCAAGTATAACATAATTCTACCCTATCAGTTCAGACTGGTTGAGTTCATATCTCATGTTTAACCTCTCTACCCATTATCAAATCCAAGGACTTGAATACACTGTTTGACTACAATAATGAAGATCTACTTTTTAAGGTCACCTTACCTGGATCTTGTGTGCTGGGGACAATGGACACTAGGAAAACAAAACAAAACAAAACAAAACAAAACAAAAAAGAAAACAGAGCTTCATCAAACAGGAGGAAATGGACAATGGCCTTCAGGCATGCAGCCAAAATATTATCTGTTTCTTCATGAAAAGGTATCGTCTAGTGCTAAAGACAAACATAGAAAGCCAAAGTTCTTGTGTTGTTTGATAAAGACAAGTAGACAGTCTCGAGAACTGTGAACCCAACATCACATCAATGATTCAACCATAGTTTTCTAAAAGAGGTGTGCCTAAATGAAATGTATGTGAACTGCTGGAACTTCAACCTTTAAATTTGTACAAGCTAATGTGTCCCTATGCACTACCCCTGAGCTATATATATCCCCAACCTCTAAGCCAAGGTTCTTGTTGTGACTTTTCTGAGACAAGGCTTCCATGTGCTGTTGCTCAGGCTAGCCTTGATAGTGAGATCCTCTTAACTCAGCCTCTCTAGTGCTAGAATGACAGACAGGAACCACCACACTGGAGCCATAAACTAAAGTGTTGAAGAAGGAGCAAGAGCCAAGGGAGGGGAAAGAGTCAGCCCAACATCAGGAATAAAATGAACCCCAACAGGAAGAGGAAGAAACTGAAACTGAAAGGTTAACAACTGAACAAAGGTCAGTCACTGAGAGCCGGCTCTAACCACTTGTGTACATTGCCTTTCAGCTGGACCATAACGTCACGATACTTGTTACCCCAAACAGAGACAGTCACTAAAACAGACTTCCAGGAATGTACGTGCGAGCTATCTTTGGCTCTATGAGGATATATTTAGAATGAATTATGCAAGGAGAAGGAAAATCCTGTGTCCTTTTCTGTGATCTAACCATCTAATCAGCTGGGCTTTGGTCTACTTGGCAGGGACAGAATGCGTGGGTCAGCTGGTTTTCTCGGAGTTCCTGGGTGTCATCAAACACCTAAGCTTATAATTTCACCTGTTCTTGAAGCACCTCCTTTCCTTTCTTCAACTTGCTCACTTCCACAGAGATGGCTCTTACATCACCTGTTGAATCGTTCTCTAGGTGAGCACCCCTACCTTGACCTAGAACTTGGTGCTTGCCCAGAATCCTGTGCAGAACTCTCCTGCTGTCTTTATGTCACTCCATGAGAACTCTGGCTTTGATTCTCTCTCCATCCTTGAACCCCGCACTGAAGATGAGAATATCACTTACTCCTTGTTAGGAGTCTGGACCTCTTCCCCGAAGTCCACACGATTCAAGGGAGACACTTTCTATCTCAAAATAGACACAATTGTTATGTCAGTGTTTCTCAACGAGGGCTGAGTTCAAGGAGCATCTGGCGATGTCTGGATAATATGTTGTCACAACTGAAGCTTGCTAATTTGGGCAAAATGGCCACCTCTCTAGCCCACTCCCTAACCCATCAAAAATTGATTTCCAAATGCTAGTGTTGCTAAATGGCTTGAGATATCTTTGTTGAATAAAGTTGCTTCCTGGCTGGTCCTGAACTAGGGATGAAACGATGTGCCCTGCATGCAGTCAGTAATATTGAAGGGAAGGGGCTAGTAGTTCGTGATTGGAGGAGAGGTGATTAACAGAAAAGTTAAGACTGTAGTCATTTTGAAGAGAATTATAGCCATTATCCTGTCATATATGTTTGTCAAGATTAGGAATCTTCAGAGAGTGGGTCCTAAAATTTCAGGAGAATTGCAGGCAAGCATGACTCTTAAGGGGACTGTGAAATGTACTACAGTGCCTGAGTGAGGTGAGCTGGTGTGATGCTTTCTTTCATGAAGTACTTGCTCATTCTCTTCAGCTAGAAGAGACTCAAGAGTGCTTCTTGGTATTTGTGGTTCAACTTTTCTAGAACACAACAGATGACTAGCCGATCATTCTGAGCCAGCATTAATTCTTTGAAATCTGCCACCTGTCTGTAGTGACAATGAAGAAAAAACTAACATTTAATAAATCCCAAATTCCCCTGTGAATTTTAAGGACATTTTGTTATGGGTAAGCTCTGATGTCCATGTGTCTGTATGTGTCTGTGTATTTCTATGTAGAACCAACTTTTTTTTTTTCTGGCTCAAAGAATCACTTTTATTGGGGATTTAAATTTCCCTTTTTCTTGGGAAATGACATTTATCTTCTCAAGTATAAACTTTTACATTATATTTATTGACTTATTAGTTTTAAACCCCAGTTCCTGGGATGGTTTCAGTCGTCTCTGGTGTGCTGGTATTCTCTAGAGTTTATTTTTCAGCTTGACTCTGGACTGAACTCCAAAGATCTCCTGTGAACTGGTCTTTCCAGCCTTCAGGGCACATCCAGTACTAATCCCCTTTCTCTGAGCACTTACTGACAGGTGAAAGCAGAGACCAGAGGCATCAGGGAAGTTCCTTCAATTGTCTTTCCTCCCTTTGTTCTCAGTCATGGTCTCCCATTCTCCCCACAGTAACAATAATGACTCCATATCTTAGATCAGTTCAGAGAACAGCTGGGCTTCTCAAAGTTCACACTCCTTGAAAACAGGTACATTTGAGTAAAAAAGCCACTGTTTAAAAAAAAAAAAGTGGCTTTTGAGTTTGAAAAACAATTCACCATCTTGTAATGCACAGTGTGATGAGGACACAGAGAAGTTAATTTCTTCTTTCAGGATTATTTGTGTGAATGTTTGCTTTTCAAGGTTTGCTATTTCTATACCCAAGTTGCTTGGATCTGAAAAATAAGGTATTCTGTAAACATGTTTAAAAACTGAGTTTTGTAAACTTAGCCTGTTTTCTTTGCTAAAAGGAAAACACTGCTTTTAGTGACCAGGAGTAAAATGTAGGCAGAACATTAAGACATCAGGATCTTTTTAACTCTGGAGGCAATTTAATTAGGAAGTACTCTCCTTAAAAGTCAGTCACTATACAATGATAGCCTGCCTTGTAGGCACCACCACCATTTATTGCAAACATCTGAGCTATAACATTGCAAGAAAAAGATTGATTTTTAGACAAAAATTAAAAAAATCAGAAATAGCAAAGTGCTTTTCTGTAAGCAATCCACAATTTAAAAATGGGGGAGGGGGCTCAGGCTGTCTCCAGACTGGTCACACCAGGCTGCAGTGCTTGTGCGTGCTTGCGTGTGTGTGTGTGCGCGTGTGTGTGCACGCATGTCGGTGCACGCGTGTTTGTGTGCACGCGTGTCCGTGCGCTCTCGTGTTTGTGCGCGCGCATGTCGGTGCACACGTGTGTACGCTCGCGCATGTCGGTGCACGCGTGTTTGTGCGCGCGCGTGTCGGTGCACGCGTGTCTGTGTGCTCTCGTGTTTGTGCGCGCGCTCATGTCGGTGCACGCGTGCTGGTGCGCGCGCGCATGTCGCCGGGGCCCGTGCGGTGCGCGTCCCGCCGCCGCTGTCCCCGTTCCCTCAGATGCCCTCTGCCCGCCGCAGGTTTATTATTACAGGGCGGGCGGGCGGGCGGGCCGGGGCCCCCGCCTGGCGCACCCCCAAACCTCCGCCTCCGCCTCCTTATTTGTCTGCGGAGCCGCCGCCGCCGCCGCCGCCGCGTCCACGAGGAGCGGCCGCGCGGGGCGGGGCGGGGCCGGCGGCGCGCCCGTCCGTCCGTCCGTCCGTCCGTCCGTCCGTCCATCGGTCCATCGGTCCGTCCATCGCTCAGCCCGCCCCGCGCCGGGTCCCCGCCGCCCGGGAGCCCGAGCTGGCCGCGCGCCCGCGGCGCCCCGACCCCGCGTTCCTGCCGAGTAAGCAGTCTGGCTCCCGGGCCGCGGGGCTGGGCGCTGGACCCCGGCCAGCTCCGTCAGAATTAGCTCATTGTTCCTCGTACACTCGCCGCGGAGGGGGGAGAGGGAGAGAGAGGGGGAAAGAGAGAGAGAGAGAGAGAGAGAGAGGGAGAGAGAGACACACACACACACAGCACACGCTCCTGGAGAGCGCGCGCAGGCAGGCACCGTCCCCGCGGCTTCTCCAAGGCTGCACTTCGGGGGAGAGGAGCGGGTGGGGGCTTGTTTCTCCCCCCCACTGTCCCCCCCACTGTCCCCTCCCCCTTCCCCGCCCCCCCCAGCTGTCTCTCTCGCACGATGCCCTGTTTCATCCACATTTGTGTTTCAGGTGTAGAGAGCAGTGAGCAGGGCGCGGGGCTTTTGTCTGTAAGTATCCTCATCCCGGGCTGGGAGCACGCGGGTTCCTCTTTTGTGGGATTCCTTGCCTGGCTCCTGGCTGCACCCTGGAACCCTGCAGACAGAGTTCGTGGTTTTTCTTTTGTTTTGCTTTTTATTAAGCTGAAGCTTCTATCTTGGAGAAATTCTGTCATTTTCACGGTCCTGCTGCATTCCGGCCGGGATTTAACTTGAGCGGTTTTCATTCTTTTATGCATAAGTTAAGAGACGTGAATTCTTGGGAGAAGGGGTGGGGTTTTGCTTGCTGCTGTGGTTCATTTTGTTCGACTTGCTCCTTGTTGAGAACTGTTTGGTTTCTTTGCATTAAATGCACTTTGGTGCATTCACGCCCCCTCCCCCCCTTAAAAATTCTTACACTTGATTGCTCTTTTAACGCTCCCGAAGCCCAGGGTCTTTTTCTGCTTAGATCTTGCAACATTTTTTTTCTTGCATTTTCTTATAAAGCAGTTGAACTAGGGGTGGGAAAGCTTCAAAATGAACAAATATGTTTTTTTTTTCCCCTCTCTCTCGGTAAAGCATTTATATGTCTGTAAGAACATTCTATGCAAACTAACAGACTCTGATGCCTTTTTGGAGCCCTTTGAGTTTTTTCATTCATCTTAATTTTGTCACAACTTCCATTTACAAAGGAGCCGTGTTCTGGTGGGTGAAAGGGTGGAGGGAAAATCACTGCAGCGCGTGCTTTCATGTTGATGTGGTTTAGGGAGAAGGGAATAATGGTGTGTATTCTGACTTTTTATTCCTGTGTATTTTTTTAACACCAAGGTTATGTAATGCAGTGCCATTTCCAAAAATATCCACTCTGAGGCATTACACTACGGTGAAGGCTGATTCCTATTCTGCTGTGTGTTTGCGAATATACTGCCAATACTATGTCTGGGAACAAAGCGCAGCCAGAAAACAATCTATTTTTATCACTGGGTTCCACTTTTCAGCTGCTAAACCTTTTGAACTCTTGCAATTTAAAGATGAGCCAGACACCAAGCATAGCCCAGGACTCTGCAAGACCAGGTGCCTAGGATTCCTTTGTCCCCTATGTAAACCTATAGATCTCTCAGAAAGCTCTTCCAGAAACCCCAGGGGTTAGAATAATTTGCATGTAACTTACCTTCACCCCAGAAGGTGGTTGGTTGTAACCTCTGAAGAGGCTTTTTTTTTTTCATTTGCTGACCTATGGTGAGGTAATGTGTCTACTATCTTTATACATATTTTGCAGGTGGTCTCTCTGGACTGAGGAGAGGGAGAATAGAAGCCTTATATTAAGATCCTCAAAATGGTAAGAAATGGTCATCGTTGGAAATTCTCAAAAGCTTCTTATCCGTCTTTATTACATATAAATATCAACCACCCACCTTCAGCCTTCATCCATCTTGACCCTTCATGGTGACCTTTGAAAGGTTCTGTCTCCAGCCAGGGGTGGGGGGTGGGGCTTTCTAGTAGAGCAGTTTATGCAAATTGGATTTGATCAATCGAATTGGATGTGATCAATTAGTCTTTTGACTTGCAGTAGTTGTGAATAGAAAACTAAAATTCTTTTTTTTTTCAGAGAATAGATTTATTTAAGTCAAACAACAGAAACTCCTCTGTTCTCTTTAAGAAGAGTGACATGTTGTGATTTCATGAAGGGGAGTGATGGCAATCTTAGACAAAGCAATGGGTCTTATTTGACAGATAGCCAGAGCTTAGCCAAAGTGTGCAGCAAATCAGCTACTCTCTATGCTATCCTAAAGAGCAAAATACGTGGGACTATGAATGTTTAGATCAATCCAGCATGTATTCTTATTTGCATATATTTGCAATTTTTTTTTACTGTTTTGCAACTTCGGGTAAAATGACATCTCAGTTTTGGAAGTCAAGCATGTTAACCTCTAAATAAAGTATATCTCTTTCTGACAGGGATGCTATTCCACTGGGAAAGGAGTTTAAGTTTTGATAAAGCAACATAGAAAATAGACACAGAAAGCAGTTGAATACATCAATTTCTGTGAAAAGATTTAGTTAGGAATAAAGTTGCAGTGAAAAAAATAGATATGTTATAAAACTGCGAAGCCCATCATGTCCTCCTGCAGAGGGTTGTGTGTTTTAAGTCATCTAATTACCACTTTATATGTGTGATTACTAATGTAGCTTGACTTTTTAATTTTAAATGAAGGTGCAGTTTGGTGAATCCATACTGAACCTGATAGACTTCATGTTTTGAGAATAACCAGGAATAAGTTTCCAGGGAGAAACATGAATCAGAGACAATTAGAAGAGTTCAGATTGACTGTTATTACCAATAAGCTCTTCGACTTCTCACATGTGCCTCACGCTTCATCTCAACCGTGTCACAACTCTGAGGAAAGAGGTATTTCTGGGACCAAGCTGATGATGATTAAAGACTTGGAACAGAAAGAAAAAAAGTCAATAGAAAGTTAAACCAATCAATGGGTTTTGTGAAAATAGTTAACTTCATATGAAATTTCTTAATTAGCCATTTTCATAAGGTGCTAACAAAATGGTAGTTTTGTTTATTTCTTTTGCCATGAATGGATACAACTCCTTGCTTACTAATTCTATATTTTAGAACCTTATCCATTCTGTGTTACCATAGGTAAACCATGCAGACTGTATGTTGTAATTTATCATGTGACATTTTTGGTTAAACATAAATAGGACTGCTGAAAACTGCCAAAACCAGTTCTATAGGTCAAGATCTAAGAGTAAATATCATGTTTCTGTAGTAGAGAGTAGAAAGAGATGTTTAGAAGGCAAGCATGAGCCCCAGGCTGAGAAAGGTGGTTGGTACCATTTCAAGACAGAAAAACCGATATGCATTAATACTACATGCTAATGGCTGACAGTCGTCCATTTATGTATGGTGGCAGCTTGGGCGATCACAGTTTGTTTCTCGTGGAAGGATTTTGTGTTATGAAAAGAATCTCGTAACTTTTTGGTGATCCTTTCATCAAGATGTCAGTCCCTTTGGCACAAGCCCATTGCCTGAAATAAAACCACTGACAGTTATTGTCTGTGGGTAATTCCAAGTAACTTTCTAGCAATTCTTATTTTGTGTAAAGTCTGAGCTCCTAAAAGGTTTTGCTCATAAAATGCAAAGAGAAGTTTTAAACTGTGTTTTAGAAACTGCTATTATAATGGTCTTATACATCTTCCTTCTTTTTTTTGCAAAGTGAATTTGATTTTTTTTTTCTTGATTAAAACTGGAATTATTTTGTAGAGCTCTGTATCTAGTTTACTATATTGGGCTCACATACAATTGAAAATACTGTGAAAGAAGCAGAAGCAGGGTATTTAATTCCTAATTAACCCCCCCCCCCTCTCTCTCTCTCTCTCTCTCTATATATATATATATATATATATATATATATATATATACACTCTCTCTCTCTCTATATATATATATATATACACACACATACTGAAACTGATATTTCTGTCTGCATAATGTAAAACATTGAAGAGGACCTAATTCCCATGTATCTAGCAGAGCTCATTCCAAATACAGATTCATAATCAATTTAGTGTAAGAAATTAGCTGGTAGACTCTAGAATTCTGCATGTTGTGATTCAACATCTAAACTCAGTACCCACCCTAAATTGACAGTGTTTTACAACAATAATCTGGAGACATGGAGCAATCATAGAGTGCCTTTTGCATTATTAAAATAAATGAATAAATCATAAATACAATCATCTTCAGCTCCCTGAGGCACCCTACACATTGAAACAAATAGGTGGTGCTTTGAGTAGAACCGCAGGGGGCACCATTCTCATGGATGGTGGTGTGCCTAGTAGCTCCAGGGATGTATAACCCAAGATTTGGGCTAAAAGTGTTCATTTTAAGTCTAGTTTTCTGTATCCCAGTTGACCATAATATTCTTTTCAATCACTCACACTGCAGCCTTTTCTGTTTTCCAGCAAACACCCCCTCCCCTTTATTTTGCAGTTTGTAGAGTCAGCAGAGTTTTATTGTGGTGGAGAGTCTGCAGCAGCGTCTCTACATTTCATTTAGCTTTTTGCTAAATTTTAATTTCTAGGAATACATTTTTATGATGCCTTAGGTGTTGATTCTGATATTTTATTTCAAATGTATGTGACTCAGTTATGTCAATGAAAAGGAACTGTTTCAGGATGAGTAGATGGTCCTATTGAGACTAGATTGAGAAACTAATTTTTTAATGCACCGTCAAAGTTCAAGTCTTGGTTTTCAACAGGATCACCCTCCACATGGAAAGCTTGCCTCCCAGTGCAGTGTGTGTTTGTCATGGACTCTCGGTGACATACACATAGACTCCTTATGTTTTCACAGAGACCGGGAGGTTGAAATAATTTTAGTTCTCTCTATGATTGCTGCTGAGCATTGGAAAAAGATGAGCCGCCACCATTGTACTTTTCATAGAGCTCTGCTTTCTGTACAGCCTGTGAAGTGGCATTCATGGGCTTATAGAAGACTCTCTCAATAAACTCTCTATTACAGTGAACTTTCCTTTTTAAACACAAAGACAAGGACTGGGGAGAGCTGAGGTCCTATAGTGGCCTGTGTCGTTGGAATGTAAACGAAAGATTGCTCCAGGACTCTTGATGAGGTGGACCTGGGAGCCCTTTCACCAAGCCTTCCTGTGCCCATGAGGGGGAGAATTGGGAATTGTTTGGGGAATTAGGACAGTAGAGATAGTCTATCAGGATTTAGCCCCAGTCAAGCACCTCTGAGGTTATATAGCTAATTCAGGTAGGAGAAAAGACATTTGAATAGAAATCATGAAATAAACAGCTATTCAAAGTGTCATTTCATTTTAACCTTATATAGTACTTGAAAAGATAAATGTAAAATATACCATCATAAATATAATAAAGGAATTCACTTTATTCTAAATCCTAAAATAAACATTTCTAAGGTCTTGGACCACATATTTAAAAATAGGAATATTTTGCTAATGCAAATGAGTAATTTCCCAATGTGGATTTTATAGATTTTTATATTCATTCACCTGGTCACTTAAAAGTCCTGAAGTGCATTCAGATGCCCCAGGCTGTCTGGGGAGCCTAAACAGGAAATGCTGCAGCTTCCTTAGTCCTGCATGGTTTCAGTAGGTGGTGTTCCTAGTTAGAAAGGCCATATTCTTACAGCCTAAGTGAAATGGAAGATTGAAAGAAATACTAAATAATTATGCTTTAAGAAAACCAATTCACTGTGGTGTAATTTAGAATGCTGCTGGTGTGATGGAGGAGTGGAGGGTTTGCTTGATTTAGCTGTGTAATTCCTGTGCTCTACAAAAAAATTAAAAATAAGACTAGGAATAAGGAATTCTTAGCAGCAAATGCAATCCCTGGGAAAGTGAATCAAGTGAGCTTGGACTGTGTCATCAGAGCTGCTCATGATACGCACGATTCTGTTTTTAACCGCTCTTCTGTCTTGATCTGGAAGACAGGTTAATGATGAATCCCATGGCACACCTTTAGAAATTGTGATTGCTAAAAATATCATTGGTTGGGTCTAAATTTACACCAAAGAGACTTTTAGAGATGTATTTTTCACCTAGGGAGAATTTCAGGACTATCCCTCCTCAGTGATTGAAAGCAGTCACGTTGGTCCTGAGATTTATTTGCTTAGTGCATTATAAATACCACCTGTCCTAATAGTTAAGGACTCCAGCTTCAACATGGCTCTCCATTAAATTCTAAATATCAATTCTGATGATATTAACCTTGGTGTCACTATTTGTTAGTTAGATCCTAAGTATTTCATTCATTGCTCTTCTAAATTATAGTCCTCCAGAGGGTTGATAAATTTCATATACTGTGCTTTGAAAATATTATGTTTGTTAAAAACTCATTAAATATTTGGTGTATGTATGCTAATATCTATTAAGTTGGACATTTTAAAATTTAGCTTTAATGAGTAATCATGATTAATTTTTGTGAAGTGGAAGTAATTTGTATCATTAGCCTCTTCCCATGAAAGAGTCAGGAACATAACATGAATGTGATTTTCATTTACATAGCAAATTACTTTCCATTATTTGTTAAAAGGATAAAAAATTTTGTGGTTGAGCCTGAATTGGTGAACTTGCCAAAAGAGGGTAACTGATTTCTCCCCTTTCCCAGTGTTCAGAGCCCCATTCTGAGTAGGGTTGTGACCCAGCTGGGGTACTCAAAGCTCACTCACAGAAGCTCATCCTACAGCCATAAAAATCCCTCCCTGAAGCCAGGAGGAGGTTTGCTTCCAGCATTGGAACTGTAATGCTTTCACTTATTTCCACTGTAATCCCAAGAAAATGCCTGAATACTGACAGAAAATGAAGAGTTTAGCAGTATGGATGATACATCCATCCCGGGTTAGCAACAAGTGTATTTTATACTTTGTGTGCATGTGGTGCATGTGCATGCGTGTGTGTGTGTGTGTGTGTGTGTGTGTGTGTGTGTGTGTGTGTTTCATTGCATGGCACAAACAATTGGTCCCTACCCTCATTGGATTTATATGTTAGTTCTAAAAGGAAGACTAACACACACAGAAAACATAACAAACTATGCAAACCGAGATAATCCAGGGCTAGTGTGTGATGTAGAGGAGTGGTGTTGAGAACAGGAGCAGATGAAAGCATTGGGGAACTTTATTAGAAGAGGGCAGAAATTCAACTAGAGCCAGAGATGGCAAGCAAGTTCAGGGCATACATGCCACCTCTAACTCCTCCTGCACCTTGGCAGGCAGGTCGTTCTAATCCAACCTGAGTATAATGTCAGAAACCTCCATATGGTATTCTAGGAAGACTGGCCCAGTCAACAAACTTAGAACCTAGAAATGAACTAGTTGCTCTATACTATACCTTACTAGGCTTTGTATCACTAAGTCTTAATACCAGTCTTTAAGTAAACATTGAATAAATAAAGAATTGGGGATATTTGGGTAGATTGACATGAGACAGAAGAGAATTCTGGGTGAAAGGGATATGTCAGAAAGCTGTCCTTGAGATAGTGTGCTTCCATCTCCAGGGCCTGCGCTGTCAAGGTCAGACCTGGAAAATGAGACCTGCCAAGGACTTGATGTGATAAGCAGTAAGAATCCAGTGAACAGGCATCTTACTGGTGGCCCAGAGCTCTCTCACTCAGCTTACCAAACTGTCTCAGGCTCATTACCTTTTGATTGTGTCTGACAGAACAAACAGATGTCCTTCCTAACATGTTTTCTGCTTAAAGGTACAACTTTGCTTATTGTTTCTACCTGCTCCCTTTGGGATGGGGTAGGGAGATGGACAGAAGGAAGGAAGGAAGGAAGGAAGGAAGGTCTGTAGCCAGAAAGAAAGGAAGGAAGGGAAAAGGGGAGCCTGCTTCTCTTACTCCTTCCAAGAAAGCAGCAGCTCTTTCTCTTGCAAATCCCAGCTCTTCTTCGATGTACACTGGGCCAGAAGGGTCGCCACTGTGCCAGATGCCAGGAAGAAGGCCCAATGCTGCACTCTGTGAGGCGGATGGGGTGCAGGTCTGTGCTGACCACATGTGCTTGGCTGCTTTTCTCCCTCTGTGATTTGCTAGACACTAGACATGCACTGGACACACTTGAGAATGCAGCAGAGCAGGGCGTCTTGAAAAGATGGCTGACAGGTTAAGGCCACAGGCTGTTATTTGTGAAATCAATAGTGTGGTGAACATCTGGGCATTTCATCACTTGACACACAAAAGTTGAGAAAGCTAAGTCCAAGGGAGCTCTTCATCTGGAAGGCATGAGCTACAGGATCCCCACATGAAATCACAGGGCCTGGCACCTTTAGCCCTTTCCGGTGGGTGAGTCAGGTTTGTCTGTCTTTCAGTGAAAGTGACACAGGCAAATATTCCTCCTTGAGTTCTTCCTCTGTCCTTCTACCTCAGTTCCTCACAATTTTTTTTCCAACTGCTGTTTTCAGACCTTAAGCCTTTAAATTTCTGTGCTCAGACAGACTTGCCAGGCACTATTTGAAACAACCCCATATTTGTAACCATGATTAGCCTTGCCTTCTTGTTATTCTCAATGTGTTACAGGACTCCTGCCTTCCATGCCTTTGCTTTTTTGATTCTGTAAGGAATATACGTCCTGACAAAATAAAGCCATTATTCAAGACGGAATTTCAATGAGAACTCTTCCATGGAATCGTGTTAGTTCTCCCAGCAGGAATGATCTTATGCTTCCCTGTAAGCTTATTACACCAGTAACATTCTACTTGCAGTTAATGTATTTCTGTGTGTTTTTAACTCTACAGGATGGGAACCTTGAAACACTGGTACCCCAGTAACTGTATCAGCCATTCTTTCTTGGTAGCAGCCAGGGTTATGATGCCTTGCTTTGTTCCTTTTCCTCTGTTAGTAGGGTGGTGAATTCAGAAGAGGAAAAGTTTCATCACTGAAAATCTCTTGAATCACTAAAGAAATAGTTTGGTAGCCTTGTCCCACTGAGTGAAAGGAAGCCATAGCTGCCATTGATAGGTTCTAATGGGACCTTAGAATAGATTCTGATCTACCTGGTAGCCAAGAGGAGCTCTGCTGTCATTCCTAACCAGGATCTGACCCATCCCCAGGAATCAATAGATTCCCAATGCTTGTAGAGTAAATATGAGTTCTTGGTCATGGATACATGACAGTCGGACATTGCTGGCCAGAACCAGGTGGCCTGCTTTGGGACTTACAACACTAACAGCCTGGCCTTTTGCAGGACCAAAAGAGCTCA
The DNA here is from genome assembly GCA_004024765.1 of Zapus hudsonius. Classification (NCBI taxonomy): domain Eukaryota; kingdom Metazoa; phylum Chordata; class Mammalia; order Rodentia; family Dipodidae; genus Zapus; species Zapus hudsonius. The sequence continues at coordinate 4,712 of PVHP010011556.1, read as the reverse complement.
GGCTATCAATTTTGTGAAATGAGATGAGCATAGGTGGAGGACACATTCACTGCTAAAATGCCCCTGTCCCCGAGTCTCGGTGCCAGGGAGGTAAGGGGGAAAGTTACATGAGGAAAGTTACATGAGATCTAAGCATACTACAGATGCAACTGCTAATCGCTCTGTTCCTTTTTCATACTCCATTCAGTGGAAGTGGTCTTGCAAGAGCCCAGAAAGCTGGAATGGTGTAGTTCAAAGAGGAATGACATTTTTGGTAGAGTTCTGCATCTCATCCAGAATGGCTGCGGTGTGCCATTATACATTAGGTTAGTGGTATGTTTCTAGCCAACAGCACTGTTTGTCTCTCAGTAGACTAATTGCAACAATCATGGCAGTAAAGCAAAATCTACTCTGGTTTCATAAGGTTATGAGATCTTTTAAAATAAAATTATTGCCTATTATTGCCTTGACATGCTTTCTAATTGAGACTAGTTGACTTAGAGGTATGATTATATAGCTGGAAATACTTTAAAAGCCCTTGATTTTAGACTTGGGTCAGTGTTCATCCCTGCTTTCATAGAGCACCGTGTAAAAGTAACTTGCAATTGAGAAGAAGGAAAAGAAACGAAAGAGAGTGTGGCCAAAGAAAGGTAGGTCTGTTTGCTCCTTTTGGGCTGAAATTGGGAACCGGAGACATTGATTAGAAAGGAAGGGAGAATAGCCAAATACCTGTTGCCAATAAAAACACTGAGCCAAAGGCTCACAGATAGGTAATTAAAGCAGGAGGGCGGTTCACAATGTGCGCAGAAGTGTTGATGTGGTTGCCAGACTCAGATCGCCATCACACACCACTGTCCTTGGATTATTGGGGCAGGTAAGAGCCTTCCTGGCTAAGCTTGGTTTGATACAGGTCCAGCAGGGAAAAGTACCATGGGCCAGGGAACAGGGAGAAATTTACAAACGTTGTTTTGTTTAAGGGGCCCAGGCATTTGAGGACACTTATTCGATAAAGTTGGTGTCTAATATAAGGAAGCTATTTTTGGACAGGAAAGAGAAATTAAGAGAAGATACTGCCTCTTTAACAGCCAACTTTCTGAACTGTCAAGGAAAAACTAGTCAGAAGTTAGATGGATTAAACTTCCTGAGCGAGTTAAAAAACATGACCCCCGGTAGGAATTTGGTGTTAAGCACTTCTTGCACAAGGGACTCTTTCCTATCCTTTGCTAAGTCATCCTAATAAAAATTACCCCCAAACCTTGTTGGAGACTTCATATTATGAATGCCTCTTGTTGGGCACATCTTGTCAGGCTGTTGTGGAGTCTCAGGATATCAGTGCAGTGTGGGTTTGGCAACCCAGGGCTAACACTTACCCTAGAGCTCCGTGGTTACAGCAGCTGTACAGGGGTGAACACTGTGGGGAATTCACCCATGGTTAGAAATGTCACATCAGAGAATTTCAGTTGTTTTATGGTTAATATGGTAGTCTGCCCGCCTCTTTCCTGAATAGATTTCCCATGACTTGGTAGTTTTGTTTTTGTCTTTAAAAAAAATTGTTTTTACAAACATGTTTTCTTTCCTTCTTCGATGACTCTAGCTGAAAATAATGAGACATACTCTCTAGGATCACAAACTGGCTTCCTTACAAAACTGAAGTATGGAGTAAAGATACGTTGATCAGCCAATTAAAATTATATGCATAACCAATCTACACAAGGTGGAAGAGATGACCTTTGCATGTCTTTTATATGCCCTCTCACCTTTATACTTTTATGTTTTCATTACTGGATTTCATTTTCCCAAAGCCCACATATTCTGTACCAGAATTAACTCTCCATTTCTTGATGCCCTGTGAAGTTGGCCCTAATTATACATCATAAAATGCCTTGGTTTTGCATGGTTTGTTTGGTTCTTGAAAATAGAATCTTCAATTATTCATATCTTGTTATCATGGTCTGGGAGCTAGTCTCTACAATTTTTCATTTAATCTTCCCGAACCCTTTTTTTTTTCACCTTAAATTTTTTTTTTCATGAGTACTGATTTTTCATATTAATTTTATTCTACTAGGGGTTGTCTACACTGTCAAGATCAATTCAATCAAAGATTCAATTAAATTTGTAATTTGGCATCATAGAAACAATTTATCTGATAATTAATGTGAGCTTTTATGTTTCTCAGAGATTCTTATCCCATATTCTTTGTCTGTAGTTGAATATAACTGTCTATATGTAATCTGAGGATCAAGTCGAGCATTCTTTGGTACTGGCTATTCGCTATCGTTCTGATGTGAATACCTAATAATTGGTTTGTGTAACCATTCCCATCTTTCCATTAGTCTGCTCTAGAATTGTCTGGATTTCTAATACATTAATTAAAAGTTCCAGATTAACTCTATTTTTATTTCTGAATTTAAAGTTCCTAGTAGTTTACTTACTCACTGACTCTCTGGTCTAATGAGTGTGTATTTCCTTCCTGTTTTTGTTAGTATCATTTTATTTTTAATGCAGTTGTGATTTGTGTCTCTGGGTATCATTGTTAAGAATGAGACTATAATTCTCTTAACTTAGCCCAACACTGGCTAGAATTTTGTGAAATAGAGTTACAGTATGAATGTAATTTCAAACACATTTGATGAAAGAGAACAATACTTTGAGTTACATCATTGCATTTTTTGGCCATATGAGAAGGAGCTGTTGAGAGATCAGCTGGAGGACATATTGAAACAATTTAGTTTCTCAGGAAATGGGTATTGCTAGTTATATTTGTATTGAGCTGCTCATTTCCTTCCAAGGAAAACTGTGAGGAAAAGGACAAAATGACGATAACCAGTGTTGACTAGGTATATGCGATGTATTAATATAGCCATGCTGAAGTGTCTACAGTTTGCCACAGAAGCAGCACTAGATAGTTGAACACTAGAGAGCCAATCCTGTGTCCTCAAACACTGTTTTTTTATTGTCCATAATGAGTTACATTGTTTAGTGGGCCAACAATGAGTTGTTATCCCCAATTCCTCATTACCCCCCCATCCCCATCCCCAGTCAGCTGGATATCTCTGTGGGCCATCTGGATCAGTCTTTGTGTTAGGGGACCATGGATAGCCTAGTATTCAGCTGGGTTCTCCTAACCCAAGTTCAAACACTGTTTTTTAAAGGTAAGTTATATTTGGAAGGTGGAGAGCTACTAGAAACAAGCATCAGAGCAAGAGATAACTTTGAGAAATTACTCCTGATAGCAGATGTCAGAAATCCATCCAAATTTCATCAGCAGGACACTAAGAGAAGCTATTCAACACCTGCTTGGGGGAATTGAGAGGAGGTCCTGGCTCTCAGGGGACTTCCTGGAGATCCTGAGGGTGGTTCTGGGGAAACCACAAGGGATCAATATTGACAGATGGGCCTATGAGAAGGAAGGTCGGGTTTGCCTTCTGTCCTCATTTCTTGGCAGTGTGACCTTGAGCCAGATCTCTGACTGCGCCTTAGTGTTTCCATCTGTGAAATAGTCAGAGGGAGGGGGATGATCACACTTCCTCTCCTGTGCTTGGCCCTGTTGCCAGCGCTTTACAAGTGCTAGCTCACTTCATCCTTGCAGTAAAACTGTGAGGATTAAATTAGTACACCATTAAATTAGTGAAGAGGGCTGGCTGGGTATCTCAGCGGTGGAGTACTGCTGTGCACAAGGCTCTGGGTTCAATCTTTAGCACCACAAGATGTAAATCAGTCCACACACCTAAAATTTTAAAAACCAGATGTAAGCTGGAGATGTGTGGCTCAGTGGTGAAGGACATGCTTCACAGGTACTAGGTCCTGAGTTAATTCTCTCCCTATGCACTTACAGTTCCTCCTCTGCTTCTCCTGGTGCTGCCTGAATGAAGCCCTCCACAGAGATGCCTTCAGACCTTGCTCCATTGGTGTGGTTGAAACCCTGGCAGTGCCTAGGGCTGCAGCACATTCACTCTAACTTTAGTTGGTTTGAAATGGTTATTGGTAGCTGCTTTGTGGCCTCGTTTTGACCTGAGCAATTACAGCGTGTTGATACAGATCTGGGTGTGCTTTTCCTCTCTTTGCAAAGCCCATCTTCTTGTAAGTTATAGCATCCTCAGCAGAAAGCACTGTCTCTCCAAAATTTGACGTCTGTTTGGTATGGGGCTGTCTTCTGTGAAGACGTCTCTGTCTTTAAGTGGCCAGGACAGTGCCTAGCAAGCATTTCACTGCGAAATGACTTTGATCCAAATGCTAAGGGATTCGCCGTTGCCAGCACAAGAGAGTGCATTGATGGAGTGAATAGGTTCTTCTGGAATGGGCACTTGTGAAGAAAGTGAAGCTTTTTCTGGAAAGCATGGTCTTGCTCATGTCAACCAGATGAATGTTTTGGAATGTCTTCAGACTGAAAAATTGTGGTTATCTGGTTATTCACCCAGTTCAGGGAAAACCAAACCTTCTATGTATCTTATTATCCTTTGACTGAAGGCTTTATCTAGAGAAATCGTTTTTTGTTTCATTTTGTTTTATATCTTTGTGTGTCTGTATGTGTGTATGAACATGGGCCCATGAATTCTACAGCACTTTGGAGGTCAGAAGACAAGGCTCACGTGTGAGCCCTCACCTTCCCTCTTGTTTGAGGCAGGATATCCTGTTATCTGCTGCTGCCACGTTAGCTGACTCGTGAGTTTCTTGTCAGAAGCATGCTGGGGGGAAAGACCTGTGGCATTAGCTTGATGTAGGTTATGGGGCTC
>PVHP010011555.1:33099-45061 GCA_004024765.1 Zapus hudsonius | reverse complement strand
ATATATATATATATATATATATATATATATATATATATATATATATATATATATATATATATATATACATAATATGTACACATATATAAATATATATACACATTGTTTATATACATATATCTATATATCTATATCTATATATGTCCCAGTTATAAAAAATTTAATTTTTGAAAGAGGTGATACTCTTTCAGGAAAAAAAATAACTTGAGACTATGCAGTTTCCAATTTAATCATGTTTTTTTTTTCTTCCACTCATTTTGACCATTTCACGGTTCATTATCACATCCACAGAGGAAATGGTGGGAACGAGAGTCAAACAGAGACACCTACTTAACAAGTGAGGTGTTGATTCTCAGTCACTTTTTTTTTAACAGTACTTTAAATTGTGAAGGAACTTTTCCATAAAAAACCTGATGTAATCTAAGCTCTCTATGTGTCTGCACTGCCTGACTGGTAAATTCTGTAATGCTTACTTCCATTCTGTACCCTTTAGCATCCTTAACCTTTCATCTTCAGAAATGTGAGTTTTCACAGCTTAACAAAGAGTTGAAGATTATTCATTTTGTTATTAGTCTGTATACTGCATTGATTAGCTGCATTTTAGCAGATTGTATTCTCCCGATTTTCCTGAATTATTAAGACCCTGTCTCTGCAGAACTTTGGAGACTCATCACATGTATTCATATACCACATAGAAGCAACTATAATTGCTCCAATAAATCTGACTTCAGCTCACTGTGTGTAATTTGTTGTTGATACAGTCACTGAGAAACTGCATTAACTTTTAATCCATGAAGAAACACGGAAAGAGAAAAGGCCCTTGGGAATGAGGCTCACTGCAGACTTCATCCTTGTGCTCTTGATTAAAACTTTTGAACTATCGATTTTGTGTTTACTAGGTTAAACAAGAAACAACTCTAATAATAATTATAAGAATTATTCAAGTGCACAATTATTCTTACTGTTCCAATTAAAGGATTTTCAAGACTGTATCAGCATTCACTTGTACATCTGTGAAATCCAGTAGTTATTACATTAACAAGAGTTTACATCAGTAGCATTGGGAGTAATTTTTATAGTTTATGAAAAACAATAAGTAATTATTCCACTGGGATCATTGCAAAGCTATGTGTACATAGACACACAAGCTCACACAAATCCACTAGGAAATCTTGCTAGCTTGCATGGACACATCTAAAAAATTAAAAATATATAACACTTCTTTCAATTAAGTTTGAATATTAGTGAGGCCTTATGAAAAGATCAATCAAAAAATCTGGTATCAGATAGACATGAATTATGGTTTCTGGTATCACTTCGGTGTGTGATTTGGGATAATTTACTTGACTTCTCTAAATTTCAAATTTAATACTAGAATAAAGGTATCTTTTTCAGAGCATTATAAAAACTAATTAAAATAATATAGTAATTACATCTTGGATATATTAGACAACAAAACCTGGAAACTATCATTACATTTTCAAAATAATGCTCTCATTTTTAAATGCTATGTATTTTTTCTTTCTCAATAATTCATTAATTTCATATTATATTTTATCAAAAATTAACCTTCTTTTAAATGGTAAATTGTTTTAATAATTTTAATATTATATGAGTTTTATTTTAAAGAGTAACATTTTATATATCAAGGAGCTTTAAGTCATTTGTACATTAGTGATACTCTGAAAAAGACAATAAAAATTCTGACTCCAAAAATCTTATTTTACCTTCCAGAGATAGTATGCAATTAATGTAACTGCATACTGAAAATATTTTTAAAAATAGGCATTAGGTGTATATGTTATTTTTTCAAAATAATTAAATTTTAATAGAAACAGCTTTCTAAAATCTACTTCTGTTGTTTAAATGCTGAATGATATAAATGCAAAAAGTATGTATCATATAATCATCACAGTTTTCATGATTTTTCTAGGGCAACAGATTATAATGATTAATTAAGGCTAATTGTATACAAATTATATACAGACTCTTAGATGGCTTAGGTATATAAATATACAATTTAATATGATAGTACTACTCTCACAATCCTATTTAATTATCTTAAGAGAAAGAAAAAGCATAAATTATACAGGTCAAATTATAAAGGTCAAATAGTTACATTGGATTTTAGAATTTATTGCATTTAATTTGTAATTAATCTGTGTAGATACCTAATATTTATTCCAAATATAACCCTATAAACATAAGATACATATTAGTTTGAGAATAACATAACTTTTTATAAAAATCATGGAACCCAGAGTAAAAACAGACTCCTGCTAGGCAAACTTCTTTGAAATCACACTGTTGGGATAAAGCAAACTACCTCCAAACATGGGATTTGCCTGCTAGCATTCCTGCTGCCTGCTTTAAGTATTGCATAGGAAACTAAGTTTCTAAAAATTCCGGTAGTGGCTTTTTGCAAAGAGCCCCAGCTGAGCTAAATTTGAGAACTGCAAATCTCTGTAGGTGACAAAGTGCAAGGCAATGGGAGCTGGCTTGGGCTCACAGTAATTCTAAAGCCTGGCTCAGGAACTCTTGCAGTGGAGAATGCAGGACAGGGCCGGCAAGCAGGGCTCACATTTATTATTAATCTTTCTGTGTATCACAGTTGGAACTGAGGTTTCTAGATTTCAGTCTGAGTTACAATGGCAATGAGTTTGGATATCATTCTTCAGTGGTAAAATCACACCATGCTCTTTGAAGACTGCAACAATACAGAGATCAGACTCTTCCTATTCCAGCGTGCATACAGCTAACCCAGGGACCTTTTGACAAAGCAGATTTTTATTCACAATTCTCTAAACAGGACTGAGATTCTGTGTGCTTCACAATAACCCTCGTGATTGTCTTGCCTTTGCCTGGGGTCTCGGTTTTAGGTATAAAAATTTTTGAATGTGGGGCTAAAGAGATGACTCTGTGGCTACGGGCTGTTTCTTGCAAAGTCTGATGGCCTGGGTTCAATTCTTCAGTGTCCAAGTGGTACAGGCATCTGGAATTAGTTTGCAGGGGCAAAAGGTTCTGGCAGGCCCATTCTCTTCTCTCTTTCTCTTTCTCTCTCTCTCTCTCTCTCTCTCTCTCTCTCTCTCTCTCTCTCTCTCTCTCTCTGTCTCCATCTTTCATTTCCCTCTCTGCTTTCACTCTCTTGTTTCTCTTTCTCTCTCTCCTCCTTGTAGATAAATAAAAAGTACAGTATTGTACTGTCCCACAAAAATGATGAGAGCTACATGTATATTTTAAGGTTTCTGTTTTTTTTAATTGCAAGACACTTTAACGACTAAGCTTGTTAAAACAAATGCATCTGAACTTTTACCATATTATCATGCTATCAGCAATATAATATTTTACCTTCTTGGATTATTGCGTCTTTTTTACATTAATAACAATGTGATTTATGGAATGCTCTACTATGCCTAAGTCATGCTAGCAGAACAGAATTCCTACCATCCATGCCATATTCCAAGAATCCAATAGCCACAAGAGACTAGCAGCTAGAAAGTTGGACAGCAGAAAGTTGAACAGCATAGGGATAATTCATATGCTTTGAAATGTTACTGTGAAAAAACAAAATAAGCAACATCTTCTTTTTACAATCATAGGTAATGTTCTTTTATAAATCTTTTTTCTAATCCGTGGAATTTTATGTTTTTTTGTTTAAGTCTTGATATATATCATCCATAAGTTGTTTTATCCATGTGTAGGGAGGTTAAACTGGCTGGAGGGGCTCATTAAAGCCTTGATGAAGCCATTGAATGTCTTGAGATAGGTAATCTGAGAAAAGAAGTCAAGTCAGCGCAAGAGAAAAAAATGCAGAAAGAATTGAAATAAGGTCTTCCATCAGTTTCTTCCATAGGAGAAACTACTAAGTAGTCCATAACATGCTGGAGGGAGAATTCCATCAGTGGACAAAACAATGCTTTCTTGTCATGAAAATTCTTAGAGAGAACAGGAGTAAAGGAATGTGTGAAAGAATTCAACTGTGGTAAAAGCTCAGACATAAATAATTCTTCTTGGACAGTGATGAGAAAATCAACGAAGGAAACCATCAAGAGCGCCTGGCAATGGGAAAAGGGAAATGCCAAAGCTGGGTTACATAATAGCTTTATGGCAGTCCCCTAAGAATATTGAGACACTGGCTTTTTAAATAATGATTACATTAGAAACACATAGGTTTGACTACATAGAAACTGAGAACACATTCATTTATTTTAAACTTTAGCCTTGAGCCCTTGCGAGGCTGTGATAATATTTTTTTGAGAGGGCTATTTTTAGTATGTATTTTCTAAATCATATCCGTGCCTCTACCACGGTCCTAGTGTGCTTTGGGAGATGTTCATTTGCTCTCATGGCTACACTGGATGCATCTGTATCAGTGGTTTCTGGATTTTGGCTTTTGTGACTTTAGCCAAGGACAGATGCACTCTCATTGTTTTTGGATTATCCTATAGATTACTCCTGGGTGAGCTCACTGACGCCCATGCTGAGCAATACTGATAAGGTTTTGTGCCAAGATTTTACTCTCTAGCTGAGTTGTCTAGTTGACAACTAGTAATGTCCTCTTGACCTAGCCTTTCAAACTTCAAAACAAATCTGCAGTATCTTTTCTTCTTACCCCTGTATCTTCACGAGTCCTTTCCACCTACACAACTACTTTCACAGTCTAATTCCTCTCGATGTGGGAGTCATGGATTTCTCTCTTCTTTTCCTCTCCATACCCAGCCCTCTACCAGTGTTCAGATTGCAAACACAAACACACATTTTGGATGAATCCATTTCTCTCTCCAATGGCAGCACTTCCATCCAAACAAGAGCAGTTTACAGCTACTAGAGCTGTCGCATTCACTTCCACTACCCTTGATGACTCTGCTGTTGCATGAATGCTCGCAGGAGAGTTACATTAGATGATGCTTGCATCACTTCAGAAGGTCTCCATTCCACTCACGGTGAAATCCATTATTTTGTAAGTTATAAATTCCTAAAAGTTCTGCCTCCTTCTTAGCTCTGCACTCTCCTCCCCACATGAGAACATTCCAGATAGTCCATATATAATTGTTCTTCTGTCTATATAAATCCCAAGTTTGTTTCCTGATCATGAACCTCTTCTTTCTGTTCTTATTGGGTAGAATATTCCTCTCCCAGTTTCTTTCATGGCTGATATATTTATGCTTTTCATTTGTCACATCTAATATCATTTCCTTATGGAAATTTCTCCCATCATTCCATGTAGATCAACATGACCCAACATCACCTCTTCAGTACAATGTTGACATGGTTATTTCCTTCATAGAACTCATCTTAATACACAATTATCTTTTGTATTTAACTGTGTGTCTGTGTGTTGTTTTCAGACCATTTGCAACACTAGATAATCAGAACCTGATGCATCTCAGTAGGCATGCCAGAAATCTTTTCTGGCTAGTTGTTATATTTCATTCAAGTGGAAACAGTCATTCTAGTCTTTGATGTATTTGTGGCCTGGAATTTAGTCAGTTATGAATGTCACCTGTGATCTTAGTTTCTTTAGGAGTAAAAATAAGTTTCATATTGTGGGTCCTAACTTAATATAATTTTATAATTTCATAAGAATATGATAAACTAAAAAAAAGCTATAATGAAACATTTATGCCAACAGGCCAATTTAACCATGAAATCATTCAGCTAAGCTGAAGCCCAAATTCTGGGACAGTCAGCAATGGATATCAATTCAATTTTCTTTGCTAATGTAGGGAGAAATATACAGATAATATTAAATGGCAGATTTTTCACTTTCATAATTGCGTTTTTCTTTGGTAATGCTAAATTGTCTTATAGTCTTTCAGCAGAGGCAAGTCAGAAAAGAATGATGGTATGCCAGTAAGTTCTTCTATTTTCAGTGCAATTTATTTCATTACAATAAAGTTGATAATAAAAATATGTGAATATAAGCAAAAGCTGACTACACTCATATAACAGAATATTGCATAGAGCTTGCACAGCATAAAGTCACTTACTTGTTCTGGGGTTGAAGGGTGCTCTCGTCTGTAATTCACTATATATGAACTGACAATGTCATATGGATTTTATATATACATAAATAATATTTTAGTGTGTATTCTTTTAGTTAAAACTACCATCCTTTGTTTATATAATGACTTCCATTATTTTATCCATGTCTATACTTCATGATATGTTGAGGTTAGTTATTGGTTTATTATTATTTTGACTTTTATCAGATCAGAAATTTTTATGACCAAGGGGAAACTTTCTTGGTGACCACTAAATGACAGCCATGCTCTCTGACTGAACTGAAAAATCAAATCACAGTAACTAATACGAGTATATTTTACTTGCATAATGTTTAGTTACTTAATCAAGTTTAATCATAGATGTATTAAGCACAACAGTATCTACGATAGTTTGAATGGATGTTCCTCAACAGATTTGGGGATTTTATGAAAATCTTGTCTCTAATCTTCTAGCTGAAGGATGGGTCACTGTGGGCAGATCCCAGGGTCTAGCCCTAAGGTATTACTGGGGTGGGGGTGGAGATCTGGAATTACAACTGTAGGTATGCAGAGAGCTGCCTGAGCTCTGTCTGAAGTACCTGATGTTTGGCTGCCTGAGTGTGATTGCTTTTGTAGGTGCTGTGGTGGACGTTCTCTTTTTTTTTTTTTTTTGGATTTGTAACCTTCAAATAATTTCCATTTCTCCTATAAACTGTGCCTATTTGGAGGTTCATGCTGGTTGTTTCAGGGTGACTACAAGATTAGCATTGAGTTCAGTGAGTACAAGACTGTGTGTGTGTGTGTGTGTGTGTGTGTGTGTATGTGTGATTATAGATAGTTGATAGCTAGCTAGCTAGATCAGATAGATAGATAGATAGATAGATAGATAGATAGATAGATAGATAGATAGATAGATAGATAGATAGATAGATGATATGGATAGATATGTAGAAAAGGAAAGAACATTCTCTCTCCAGGAGAGCGACTACTTTAACAGTGAAAGTTGTAAAGTTGAGATCGATATGATACTGTTTTCTTACTACAAAAGTATATGATTAAGTTACTCCTGGATATACACATATTTTCTAAACAGAAGAGAACCAATCTATGTTTTAACAAAATATCATCCTTGTTATCCATAAACCATGTCTCTATATTTATCGGCTTTCTCAAAATTATCAAATACTTCCATTTTCTACATTTCCTCTAAATATCTTATTAAAATCTTAGTTTAGAAACTAACTTGAAACTCAGAGATTTATTCTATGTGACAGTTTAGATTGACTGTCAACTTTAGAGGGCCTAGGATAGCCTATTAGGGATTGTGTAGATTAGGGTAGCCTTTGGGCATGTCTCTTGAGAGATTACACTGGTGAGGTTAACTAAGGTGGGGCAAGTCACCTTACCTGAGGGCTGCTCCATTCTGTGGGACAGTGTCTTGGACTACGTGAAAAGAAAAGAGCTGTCTGAGCAGCAACATTCAGCACTCTCTGCTCCTCACTGTGAATCAGATGTGTCTCGTTGCCTCCAGCTGCTGTTCTCATAGCTTCCTCACCAGGATAGAATTTAATCTGGAACTATAAACTGAAATAAAGCCTTCTTCCTTCAAGTCAATTTTGAAATCAGGTACCTTGTTTTAGCAATAAGAATATAACTAATATATGTTACTTAAACATATTTTTATTATTTTCCATCAAGCTGATAGGGTTGTGTTATAAAAGAGTTATTTTCCTTTAGATATGACAATTGTGCTATAAAAGTTTATTTCTAAGACATCCTTTCAGTGTTGCATATTTAGTGTCTTAAATCAAATACACATATAGGCTATCATATAAATTGTTAAAGTTTGCTAGCGTTTGCCTGCTGTCAGCGGTATGTAGTAAAGAAAGGAGTGATCTATAAATACCACATCCACAAGGAAAACACAAATGGAGTTCATTGATGAATATGTTCTCTTTGCCAAAGATTTCTAGTATTTAAATGTGGCTCATATCCTAGAAAAAACATTTGGAAAGTAATTCAGTTGGTTTTATATTACTGAATTAAAAGTACTTAAATTATTTTTCAATTAGTGCATTTAATAAGTACACTAGTAATAAGTCATTCTTATTATATTTTCCTTCATTATATTATCACATTTTAAAAATGGTGTGAACATTTTTATATTAATAAGAAAGACAGAGGCTGAACTTGACTAAATTAACCTCAATTTAGCTGTAGCTATTTCATTTTCATATATATCAGAATATGTGTCTTTGTTTATCATAATAACACTGTCTCATAACTAAGTTAATCTCTAAACAATTATAGCACATTTATTGTTGAAACATTCCCATGGCCTGTTATTTGCATGGGTGGAATGATAGATTCAACAAAGCAGCCTTGTGCAGGGAAGAGTAAATGGAGTCAAGTGGGACACTCTTCCTCTGAAAGAACATGGTTAGTCTTTGCTGACCCAGAACTTTGTGGGCTAGTGGAATCTCAGTTAGTAATCACATATCAACTGTCGATATCATTACAATTCAAAGTTTGTTCAAAGTTTGTTAACATACATTTTCTCTTTACTTTTTGATATTTTAACATACCACAAGGATTTCAAAAATAAACTAACTCAGCTGAGTCATAAAAACATTGGACTTGAAGTTTAAATAACCCTCTTGTGAGGGTTAGGTTATGTTGTCAACTGGATCTTTTTAATTATCTTGGGTGGGTCTCTTAGGATGTTTATATGTAGCCAGTCCTCTCAGTAAGGGGCTGGATGTAAGGAAGCTCAGGAGAAATAGAAGTGAACATTCCTTCCTGTGTGGGCAGTGCAGGAAGGAAATTCCAGAAACTCAAGAGGTCATAAAATCTGGGAAAGGGTTGCAAGACCCCATCCTAAGGCTATATAAAGGGGAAGGGATTATCCCCTTGGTCCCCTGTCTGTTTTGTTTTGTTTTGTGTGTGTGTGTGTGTGTGTGTGTGTGTGTGTGTTGTTGTTGGTGGTGATGGGTTTTACTCTCTGCTTGGACCTATGAAAAGGGGCAAGCCTCTTTCACTGTAATGGAACTTCCTCTGGATCTGAAGTTTCAATAAATCCTTTCCGTCCATAAACTGTGCCTGGTTTGGAGATTCATCCCAGAGATGAGTAGCTGACTATTACAACTCCATTATTGGTGTTTGGCCTAAATTTCAAAGATTAGCTGAAATTAAAATTTAAAAATAAGTAACAATAAGTATTCATAATAAGACTTTAAAAATAGATTAATTATTATAAGCAGTACTCTTTCTTTGGACAGACCTGCCCACTCCTATGATTCTTTCCTCATGAAAATAGGAACACTTTCCACTACTGAAAACACTTGTGAATAATCCCATTTTCTATGATACAAACACAAAAAAAATACAGCTCATTTTGAATTAAACCAAGAGACATGTTACATCTCTCAATGCCTGTTAGGATCCCAGAGACAAATTACTTTCTCTTTTTTGACTTTAATGGTGATGAGATGAGAACTAAATTCCTGATTGCATGCAAATCCCTTAGAGTACTCCCTGTAATATTAGTAGAACCTTAATAAATATGAACTGTATGATTATTGTTATTCTGACAATAACTATTACTAAACTTCCACAATGATCTCATTATATAAAATAGATACCAAGAATATTATCTAATTATAAACTCATTGGTTGCCATTAATTAGTAATTACAAGGATATCTCCAAATAATAACACATTATTATTCTATTTCCTTTGGGATATAGGATCAAAAATATATATCTTGAATATATATCTTAAAATATATATATACATATATAATTTTAATTTTCAGGATATCTGGCAAAAAATAACAAGCCAAAGCCCAGCCCAAGTATTCTTATTATTCTACTTTTGTGGCATGTGTGGATAATTAAAATTCATAGCAGAAGAAATATTTGATTTCTGGTTGCCTTTGGGGCCAGGGGTACTAGTGCACAGTGATGAAATATGACTGCTGAGTGGTCTGGAGTACCTGCTTAGTGCCTGCATGTGACATTGGCCATCTGTATGTCAGGCCCTTGTGACAACAGTTTCTCCCCTGGGAACAGAGAGGCCATGTAAAGGTGTGTGTGTGTGTGTGTGTGTGTGTGTGTGTGTGTGTGTGTGTGTCCATGGCTCTCCAGGAATTCAGTCACAATATCTTTTGTTATTAATCCTTCCCAACAACCCATCTCTGAACACCACAGGAATGCAATGTTTAAACTCCCAGTGCCTCAAATTTGCATTTAAATTTCAACACATGAAGTTTCACAATTATGTAAGTCATGCCAAACCATAGTTAGTATGTACTCTAAAGCCCCAAGTGAACTATATGTCTTTTATTAGTCAAGAATTAACATTGCTAAACATTAATACAAATAGCATCTACATAGCAAAGATTAATGTATGAATTAAAATGGTAGCTGTCTGTCCAAATATAAAAATGCCTTCCTTGTTTATTTTACTTTCAGAAAGTAAGAATTCATAGTTTTTTAACTATAAAACATTTTAATATGTTATTCCCTTGATTTAGTTTAAATTTCTTTTTATTTATTTTTTTCAATATTGAACATATTGGCCTCTATGACATAAAATCACTCCAAACAATGTGAGCCATGTTTAATTAGTTTACTTAATATACTGTGAAGTAGAAAATGGCTAAAACACTTATTTTTTAAAAGAAATAGCTAACGGTTTGTTTTAAAACTGCTCACTTGAGTCTCTGGGTGTCATAAGACCCTGAGATGAGCAACTGTCTGGAAAGGCAGAATTAAGTAACTAACAGCTTTTTCAGCTTCTGTGAAATGCTTATGCTATAGGAATGTGGAGAGATAAGAATAACTAAACACCAGACATCTATTCTGGCCATGGTCTTAGTTTCACTTATCTGGCTTTTGTAACCTGCGAATACAGACCCTAACCCTTGGACTGGAAATTCCCTAAAGTTGTTTACTCTGGCCTATAAAAAGGTTTGAATTCTCTAAGTAACTGGTCTACTGCGGTCCGGGTTCAAACCTGCTTGAGTAAAATGACCCTTGCTTTTGCTCTGACTTGAGTCTCTGGTGGTCTGGCTTGGGGGGTCTGGACCTTAAATACTATATTTCTTTTGGATCATGTAATAAAATTTAGATAATTATTTGAAGGAGATACCAATTTATAATGTAAATTTGACATACTTGCCATCTCTTTGGTTACTCCCTAAGTAGGGAGAGTGCATGAATTGGAAATATGCTTTGTCAATAGACTGTCTGAGAATAACTTTATTCACCTTAACCACTCAGTTAATGAAGTGTTACATAGTGCTACATAGTGTTATTATAAATCTATTCCTATCTTAAAATAGGCAGTATGGGATCTATAACAGATCTTACTTGTAAACCTGACAGGGATGAGGGTTACACAGAAAAAGTTATGCGTACCAGAAGTGGGGTCATCTGTTGCTGCTAGAACCCTGATCTTGTGGCTTTGGGTCTTCTGGAAGTGATCTACAGGAGGAATGTGGAAGGACTTGAAATCTCGGCCTAAGAGATGCCTCGCAGTGTTGTGAGTACAGCTTCATGGATCATTCTGGTCAGAGTTTAAAGACCTGAATGTAGTGAGAACTATGGACTGTGAGGTTTGGCTGACGAGGGGGAGAAAGAACTTGGTCAGGACTGTGCCAGAAGCAGTTTGCGTGAGAGGCTTACTGTGTTCTGCCTGCCTATGTCCTGGGAACCTGTGCAGGGTTGTGTTACGTAAAGATGGACTGGTGTGAGCAGAAGGAGATGGCACAGAAAGAAAGATCTTTGGGTCGAAACTGCTGCCCGTTCACCTGCAATTGTTTGAGAGATGACAACCATTGAAATTGGGCCAGCTGGTCTGCATTAGAACAACAGGAAGAATGTGGACTTTTTGAAGGAAGGGGCCTGAGTGCTTTGATCCCCCCTGGATTAACAAGTTGGTAGCCCACCTAGTTCTGTGGAATGGAGATTGGTTAG
>PVHP010011555.1:0-32999 GCA_004024765.1 Zapus hudsonius | reverse complement strand
TCCATCGGCATGTGAAGCAGGTGTACAAGGTTGCCTGCATGGAGCCCGATGGGGCCATGAGAATGAACTGTGGGTTGCAATGGAGACCCAAAGAATTCCAGGACTACGGATGGGTGCCAAGGCGAGCTGCCAGCACGGGATGAAGTTTTCCTGGACTGTGAGTAGCCGAGCTGGAGGGGTGGAATTGAATCTCCAAGAGACTTGTGTTATTGGTTAAGAATCATTGAGCTTGGAGTTAGCGATTGATGGTGCCCTGTTTGTCTTAAATCTTGTATTGTATTGGTCAATCTGTTTTTGCTGTGCCTCATGTTTTGCATTGTGAATGTTCTGTGCCATTATGGGTTTATTTTTGGTATTATGGCTTAGTTGAAAGCTGTGGGGACTTAAGAGTTGAACTGAACATATTGTGTTTATATCTTGAATGATTATTAGTTTGTGGGGGCCAGGGGCGGACTGTCATGGTTTGATCCAGGTGTCCCCCACAAAAAATTGAATGTGTTCTGATAGATCGATCCTCAGCTGATGGCAATTCGGGAATTAGAACCTCACTAGAGCTGTGTTGTTGGGGTGGGCTTATGGGGGTTATAAGCCAGCTTCCCCTTGCCAGAGTTTGGCACACCTTCCTGAAACTGTTTGCAGTGCTGTGGCAGAGGTGATGTCCAGCCCTCTGCTCATGCCATCGTTTTCCCTGCCAGAATGGAGTCTCCCCTCGAGTCTGTAAGCCAAATAAACCCATTCCTCTACAAGCCGCTTTTGCTTGGGTTCTTTCTGTGCAGCAACTAGAAAGCTGACCGCAACAAGTTAGCTCTATTTTTTCCTATAAATTCAAAAGTGAATGACAGACAGAACCACTGAACCATGAATAGGGAGAGCATCAAGAATTATGAGTGTGAATTTTTATTCTTTTTTTTCTGAGAGATTAGCTAATGGGCTTAATCTTCTGTGTGGGCAATCCTATGTTTGTTTTGATCAGTGACGATTAACTCCTGAGGTATTATTTTAATCACTGATATAGCATGGAAGGCAACTTATCCTTAAAACCATGCATGTCTCTTGTACATGTGATATTCAATTTCAGGCAGGTCTATCAAAATAAAGGGCAATTTGTTTGTTTGTTTGTTTTTTTTTTTTGAGGTAAGATCTCCCTCTAGCCCAGGGTGACCTGGAATTCACTATGTAGTCTCAGGGTGGCCTCAAAACTCAAAGCAATCCTTCTATGTCTGCCTCCCAGTGCTGGGATTAAAGGTGTGCGCCACCACACCCACCAAAGGGTAATTTTTTCAAGGGCAGAGACCTTACTCTATACTGCTTCCTCACTTCAAATCACCTGGCAGACTGATTTGAACCATAGATGACATAATGTATAGATCTCAGTCTTGTATGGTGTCCATAAGAATTTCCTCTTGAGTGGTTCACATACTAATTTTCTTATACCATGAGTCATTGAGAGGAAGGTCCATACTATCATCTCTGAGTTTTGCCTGGTTTCTGAAGTGACATTGGAACACTCTAATTTCAATCTAACAAACTCTGGTCAATAAATTAAACTTTCCTGACTATACTTGGAGAAAACCTTGCTTATCTGTACAATCACTTTAAAGTTATGAATCATGAAATCAGATTAAGTGAAAATGTATATAATTTCATCTGAGAATTTAAATATTTAAGTCTAAGATTTATATAGTCAATTTTTCTGAAGAAAATATGCTGTAATATCATTTTAAATGTTACAATTACCCTTCTAGTTTCCAAAGATCAGGTAGATAATATTAAATATGTGAAAAAATTGTACTTAAACACAAATGATAGGCATGAGAGTAAAACCACAAATTTGTTTTGAATTAAAGAAAACTGCAATGCTCAGATGCTAAAATAGAGTATATTTCTGGTTCATTTTCCAGAAGTAGAGTTTATTTGTGACAGGTTGTTCATATAAACAGCATGTTATGCTGTCTTCAGCAGCTTGGGACACTTGGTGAGAGCTCATTACTAATGAATCTTCATATTGATTCTTGTCTGATTCATTTGCTGTGATTTGTTCCTTGTCGAAAGACTTGAGCTGTTATTCCAGTTAATTTTTATTAAGTCCAATAAAACAAATCACACAAACTAATTGCTGCTTGACTATGCCTGTCATGAATAAAGAGAATATATAATAATAAAATATGTTTTTTTCTGAAATTAATTGTGCCAGCAGAAATAATGAGAGTGGAAATGAGTTCAGCCCAGTTTGATGGAAAAAAAAAAACTCCTTACTGAATCTTAAGGAGATTAATATATAAAGATGTAGTCATTTATTACATAAAGATTAAGCAAATATAATTGTTACAATTAAATTCTATAGCACAGAGTATTGAATAATCACAGTTATAATATCACTAAAGCATAGAGACAGTAGGGTCACTGCAAGTTCAAAGCCAGCCTGGGCTATACAGTGAGTTCAAAGTCAGTGTAAGGTATTTAGTGAGAATCTATTTCAGCTTTTAAAAATTATTTATTTATTCATTTGCAAGCAGAGAGAGATGGACAGAAAGAGAGAGAGAGAAAGAGAGAGAGAAAGCAGGAGGGAGGGAAGGAGAGAGAAAGACGGAAGAGAGAGACAGAGAGAGAGACATTTGGCACACCAAGGCCTCCAGCTACTGAAACCAAAATTCAGAATGCATATACCTCTTTCTGCATCTGGCATTATGTGGCAACTGGGGCATCAAACTCTGGTCATTAGGTTTTGCAGGCACTTATGCACCTTATTCACTGAGCAATCTCTCCAGCCCTATTTTATTTTATTTTATTTTATTTTATTTTATTTTATTATTTTATTTTTTAAACAGTCACTGAACCATCACATACTTTATATAACTCAACAATATTGGTTAAATTTATTCACTTGAGAAGTTAAGTCCTAAGTCTTGGTACTTTCATTTATGGCATTTTTTGTGAATATGCTCTTTTCACATGTAACCAAGCTGACACAGAATTGACACTTTTATGGCACGTGAATGAAACAAACAAACACAAGACTTGTAGAGTTACTAGTGAAATGTGAAGTCAAACACACCAGTTGGACAAGAGGCATCAATGCTGTGAGGTTGGGGGAAAAAACATTGCTGGGCACCAACTGATAATTCTAATTCAGAGGTAATATATTATCTGTTCAATAGATAAAATAATGTTTACGTTTAATTTTTAGAGACACATTTTATATGGCACACTACTGAAGGTTCAGTTGTCATTTTTCAGTCGTTTGATAAATAAGACATCTAACACGTAGAAAGCATCTTGAGATGGATGAGTCTGTGGCCAAGATGACAGCAATGTCCCGGGATATTGAACAGAACAGGGAGCCCATCTCAATGGATTTCCATCTTTGCTTACTAAAATCCACAACTCTGAAGCACCTCTGATAGAACAGATCTCATTGTTATCTACTAAAAGGCTTCAGAAAGCTTAGGTCCAAAGTGGGGGGAACCCAGCTGGTCATGTAGCTCTCAGCTTTGGGGAAGGAATGTTCCTCCACCAAATAGAGATACAGCAGGTTGGGATTTTGCAAGGCAGGCTTTATCTCTCTCTCATCCCTGTTGGGGTCTGGTTTTGATGTTGATAACCTCTCTTGAAGCTTGCCACACACGTTCAGGAATTCCCTTCAGGTGAAACTGAAGTCTTGCGGGTGGACTCCATTTTGGGGTTTGAGTTCCAACCTAACACTCATGAAGCTAACAGGTCTGGGATAGGGTTGCATGACCCCCACCCTAAGACTTTATAAAGGAGGAGAAATCTCCCCATGCCTCTCTACCGCCCTGCCTTCCTGGCTGCTGGTGCTTACTGTGCATCTCTTCATCTGCATTGGAAGGAACTTTCCTCAGCCTTCCAGCATGGACTGAAGACCAGCAGCTCCCCAAAAAATCTCCAGGCATTCAGTACTGGATTGGGACTGTTGAGCCATCCAGCCTTGTGGAATGAGAGGCTACCGGTTGGTTCCTTAATTCTCCGGCTTGCAGACTGGTTTTGTAGGTCTGCCTTGAGGTAATCCAATAAATCCCCTTAATGTATACTACAATTCATTTTGTTGGTTTTGTTTCTAGAGAATCCTGACTAATACAACTGTAAAATATGCTAAAATATTTAAGAAATATTATTTAAATAAGGCCACTTATATACATACATACATAGCTACATATGTATATACCATGTATATAACCACACATATACATGTGTATACATATATCCCATACATATATATGTATACATATATACACTTCTTGTATGCATAAGAAGGGAGAGACAATGTCATAGACAGACTTCTGAGATTGATGACTGGGAAGAGAGTAAAATCCCAGTGCTATGACATTTTAGTAGTTGTGTCTGAGGATAAATGCTAGGTCTTTTTTTTTTTTTTCTTTCTGTAATTGAAGCAAGAAACTTCCCAAGTCCTAGTTTTGCAACTGATAAAGCCTCAAGGGAGTTAAATGATATAAATTAATAATTAAAACTGAATTCAAAAATCACATACATGTCTATCTCAACAGGCTCTGCTACATTAATATCTCTGTTTAATCCCAAGCACACGGTATGGGATTCTTTACCTCAATGCATAAATCGTCCATAATTTACACCGACCTGCCAGTGGAAACACATTCTTCCTTGTTTTTGTGTGAGATTTACTTTCCTCTGCCAGTTGGGGAATTGATTCAGGTCAGGGATGAAATCACCAAGCACCTATTGTGAGCCAACAGGCAAAAATTAGACCACCTGCTGTGTGAATGCCAGAGGACAAAATACTTTTGCCTTTCCAGAAAATTCTGTGGGAGGCATGAAACAGAGTAAGTCTTTCAAAGTAAATGATTACTCTGCCAAGCATCTAAGGCTGGTCAGAAGAGCAAAACAGGATTCATAGAAAAGTGAAATATCGCTACACGTTTATTGATTTATTTTGTTTCTTCTTTCAAATGTTCACATAAAAATAGGCATTTTTCTTGCCCTAAATATACAATGCCATGTCTGTGTGAGAGCCACTATGGACTGACAGGTTAGTGGAAGGATGACCAATCACAGGTCCAGCAACAGGTTGTTTTTCAGAAGTTGAGGGATCCTACTAGATCTGGAAGACTATCTTCAAGAAAAATATTTTGTCAACAGTTACTCTTCACCTCATGTTCATGGACACAGAGTAAATGTCTTAGTGCACAACTGTACTCTCATCAGTTCTGTTTCAAATTTGTAGATAATAGCAGGTTTCCAAAATGCTTCCTCATCCCCACGTGGAGGTGTTTGACCCCTAGAGTGCTTACAAGAAAGTGTCAGCTACAGTAAGGTTACCAAGTTCTACCTGAAAGAATCCATCACTTCCAAACGAGATCATTCCTAAAGCAATTACTTTTTCTATTTTTCCCCATTTCTTATCACAGTACTGTCACATTTAGCTCCCTATCAGAACTCTGCCAATTCTACTGCTGGAAGAAAGTCAATCATGAAATACAGTTCCATCTCTTCTGAAATTCTATTTCAGCTTCCAATTCTGTAACCATTTATCTAAAGTATTATTCCTGTTTTCGTTTTTAATTTTTCTTCAATCTTTATATAGGTGTACAATGAGTATAAATTCAAGGGTTACATTTAATCTATTCTACCCAAAAGATTTAAGTTACTCCTCAATGAATAACTCTCTTTTACACACACAAACAGCACACAGATAATTTCTTTAATTATAGAAAAGTGATGTCTCATACGAGTAATAGTATTACCTAAGAGATGAGTTCACATTAAAAACAAAAAACACATTAACACAAGCTTACACATATATTTAAGAATAAGTTGTGATATAAATGTTTCCTGAAAAACATACACATATCCATTTCAGGTTAGAAATGAAGTCACTCACTTGTATAAGTAATTCATATACAACTAGAGTTATTGACGATAAATCTGATAGACTGATACTGAACATTTCATTTTCCTGTGCTATGTTCCTTTGTGTTCTCACAACTTACATTATTTCATTATGCTTTAATTGGCAAATGGAAAAAAAAATTGATTTTGTTAGCTACTAAACAAATTAACATTTTCATATCATTCTTAATGAGTTATTTTAACTAAAAATAAGAGTACATTTATGGTTCTACACAGTGTACCTTTAAAGTATCAAAATCTTGAACACAAATGAACTATATTTTTCTTAATAATAGAACTCTTTATGGATTCAGTTTAAAGTTTTTTAAGACTATAAGACATGGAATGATAATGCAAAGCAAAGAAAGGGGTAGAGAAGGAAACATCTGTACTTTCCAAGTACTAAAATAATCTATGATGAACAAATCTTATGACAATGTATTTAAGGTAGAAAATAGTATAAAATTAATTTTACAGAATATTAATATTTATTTTCCTGTCACTCAGGTGCACATTATAACCACAAAAGTTAAATTTTACTTGATAATGAAGAAATGTTCAAATAAAATGTTATTATAGATTTAAAAAATAACAGAATATTTTGTTACTTTCAAAATGTATATAATCACCACAGGTAAGATTTTATGTATTTTAATATGTTGACATAAAATAAACTTATATGAGATAAAATATGAGAATATTTATCTATATGAGAATATCTATTTTGGGATACTTGAACTGTTTCAGTTAAAGGCTGAAATGAGTAAAGCAGCTATGAACACTTTTTTATAGCTATTGGGTTCTCAAAGGTTTCATTATTTTCTTGGCAAATCAGACAAGATATCAATATACCTCTCTATAACACAGGATGCTTGGGGTATATAGTTTATAACTACTCCAAACCCTTGGCCATTCTACTGAGATAGAAGTAGAGATAGGTGTGCGTGTGTGAGAGAGTGTTAGCATGAGAGACAAGAGAGAGAGAGAGAGAGAGAGAGAGAGGTGCCCTGTGTGATATGAATACTTGAGAGCAATTGTAGTCATGTGATACCTTTGTAGCTGTAATTTGTATTTTCTATTGGAAAAAAAATGAATACATTTGGGGTGTTACTGGCTAAGTGATTTTATTTCCTCAGTAATGAATCTATAACCCAGGGTCTGGATATTGTCAATTAAGCACTCTCCCATTGAATTAAATTTCTGGTGATCTGATATGCTGTTTTTCTTTTTTCTTTCTTTTGAAACAGAGTCAGAATGGGAGTTTAAGGCCAGTCTCAGAAAATTTGGTGGAATTACAAGCCTGCACCAATATACTCTCCTGACAAATACTTTTGCTCACTTTCGTTTTGTTTTTCATCTGTGGGTATACTATGTACAGATCTGTTTGATGTAGTGTGGATAACCCTGTGTGGAGGTGTTCTTGCATGTGTGTACATGTAGTAGCCAGAGGTTGAAGTCTTGCACTTTCCTAGATCACCCACCACCTTATTTCAGGGAGGCAGAATCTCTCATGGAAACCCAGATATCACTGGTTGGCTAGTCCAGCTAGTCAGCTTGCCCCAGGGATCCCCTGGTTCCAGCTCCAGAATGCTGGGATTCCAGGCTGGCTGCCACGTCAACTCAACATCTCCATGGGTTCATGGAGATCTTCACCGAGTCCCCATGCTCATACAGCAAGCGTTTGATCATCTGAGCCTTTTTCTCAACCATTCTTTTGCTCATTTTTTTCAAATTTTTTTTCTGTCTTCCAATGAATCATATAAACTGTGCATTTATTCATCCATTCTATCTGGTGCTAGTTGAGCCCTTCTCACCAGTACGGTTATTCAATAGTCCAGAACACAGAAGTTCTTTTTTAAACTAAGATAGTATGATTCTGTAAAACCCAAGGCAAAATTAATAATCCATACTCACATTTAATACATATTTACCAACTGGTCAGTATGCATCAGATACATTTACAAGAAAACTTTGAAAAGAATAAGTTTTAAAGGTTATTCATATTAACATATATATTTTGAGGCACAGACTCACTCTATTCCAGCCTGAACAGGTATTCTGTAGCCCAGGTTGGCCTTGAACCCTTTGTGATCCTAGTACCTCAGCCTCTCAGATTCTAGAATTAAAGGTGCGAGCCACCATAATCCTGCATACTAATTTAAGAATCCACAGAGAAACTGAGAAACTGGTAAGGGCAAGATTTTACCCTTTGTTTACTGAACTAAAATTTCAGATTGTTGTGGAGCCATCTCCATTTGTTAAAAAAGTGGTTGGAGAGGGAGGAGGATTTCCAGGGCCTTTTGCCACTGCAAATGTACTCCAGGTGCATGTGCTACTTCATACATCTGGCTTTATGTGGGTACTGGGGAATTGAACCCTGGGCCTGAAGGCATTGTAAGCAATTGCCTTTAACTACGGAGCCATCTCTCTAGCCCCTCAATTTTGTTTTTGAGCTTGTTTGGTGATTGAACCCTGGACCTCATGCATGTTAGGAAAGCACTCCACCACTGAGTTACATCACAGCCGTCAATTTTGAATATGTGTTTTATTTTCAATATCAGTTTCATCATGTATCTTCAAGAATACTTAATCCAATCAATGAACGGTTGCATGATTTTCATACTATTTTAGTCATAATTTACATTACATTGCACAGCCAATTTCAAATCAGCTTTTATATTCTCAACTCTACGGTACAGATAATATAGCTACACTGACTGTACAAAACTAAAGTGAAAATGTTAGCACTTGACAATAAGAAAAGTTGCTTTTATTGTAATAAAAGTGCTTTCATTTTATTTTTAAAAACATTTTATTTATTTGTAAGCAGAGATATACAGAGAGAGAGAAAGAGAGAGAGAGACAGAAGGTGTATGGACATACCAGCCACTGCAAATGAACTCCAGAAGCCTGTACCACTTTGTGCATCTGGCTTATGTGGGTACTGGGGAATTGATTCTGAATTCTTAGGCTCTGAACGCAAGTGTTTTAACCACTGAGACATCTCTCCCGCCCTAGTGCTTTCATTTTTAAGGGAAATTTGTTTATTACTTGTTTACTTTTAAGTCTTTGTGGTAAAAAGAAGAAAACTGTTAATCTATGGAAAAATGAATTAAGTATGTATCTAAAATATACTTATCAATATTCATTCACAACAAAGGTTTATCAATCACTTGTAATGTTAAGTAGGATTATATTAGTTTTGTAACAGATGTTCTTTAGAGGTGATACTCATGCTGCTTTTAAAAATATACATTTTATTTATTTACAAGCAGAGAGAGAGCGAGAGAGAGAGAGAGAGAGAGAGAGTTATGAAATACTGGGTACACCAGAGCCTCTTGCTACTGCTGCCATCTCCCCTTTGTGCATCTAGGCTGAAGTGGGTACTGAGGAATCAAACCCAGACCATTAGGCTTTTTCAGCAACTGCCCTTAACCACTGAGCCCTTTCCCCAGCCCTCCTGTGGTATATATTTATCTTACTGGATTACATTCATTGTATTATAATATATTATTTACATTATAGTTTGGTACATAGAAGGTATTTTTAAGTGTTTCCACTAGATCTATATAAAAGAAGATATATATTGGTTGCATTAATTTGATATTCATATTAAATCTAAACAAAACAAATGCATGCAATAGAATGTTTACTTAGAAAATACAAGTCAACAGGTTTTATCTGTGGGCTAGGTTTTTTTTTTTTCCTATTGCTGTACAAAATGGGGACATAAAGCATGACTGTATGTTGTCAAAAGTAGTTCTTGGTAGTTAGTAGCCTTTGACCACTTTGAATTTGAGTGGTTCCCAAACCAGAGGAGACTTCCATAAATCACAAAACATTTAAACTTTAATACTTAAAATAGAAAACGTTTTTTCTCTTGTGTTTTGTTCAGTGCTTTCATTTTAATGGGAAATGGGAAACACAGTCTTTAGTTCAGTGGTTAATTATCCACTCAACATAAATAGCACTTTCTTTTTTTTCCCCCCAGCAATACATTTCTTCAGTAAAATCATAAGAATGTATCCTAAGTAAATGCTAGGAGGATTATAGAACTTCAATAAAAGCAAGAAAATTTACATGGATCAGGAAAGCTACATTATACTGACCCCAAATTTCTCGGCATACTTTACTGTTTTCCCTTCATTATTATGTGCCAGTTTCTTCAAATGTGAGGACCTCAAGATGCATGATAACTCAGGAAAGCTAATCTTGTGTCTTTATGTGATAATTACTGCATTGGGCAAATTCTATGAGTTGATTTACTTTTCAACATCCCAAATTGAATCAAAAATTTCTAAATCAAAATATGTAAAAACTGTACCCATGAATCGATATTAATCAACCCTCCATGTTTGATTGTATAAATGAATTTCAATTTTATTTTCCAGCTGCTGAGGTAAGTGGTCCGAACAACTAAAGTTGGTAGGAATTGATTGGGAAATTTACATTTTGTGGAGTGTCTACCTTGTTTCTTCAAGTCCACCAATTAAAGAACGAGCCAAACTTTGGGTCTGAACTATCTTTTCAAAAATTCCTTTGTAGTGACTGTATTTGAAGAGGAAGATAGAGCTTAGCTACTCCATGGGGAGAAAAGACCAGACACACTTACTATCCTGTGGGATAAAAACAAAGCCCTTTATGAAACTAAGATTGCCATGCTAAGGCTTGATTTATGACTGTGTCCCTGGGATGAGGGTTCCTCACTGACTAAAGCACCCCTTCTGTGTTCAAGTGTCATCAGACTCTCTTGGTACCCCCCTGTGGGATTGGAGGAAACATTGATGTTCTGGATATATTATTATATATCAGGAATGGTTTTGAAGAGTAAGGGGATTGCAATTCTGTTACGATGCAAAACTATTCAAATTCACTGTGCAAAAGCATCATTATAAAAAAGGTCTTCATGCAGATAATTATACATTTACTACTTTATTAGATACTATTCCAGCATTCACCCTTGAAAATGTGATGTGCTGCACAGCAAATTAAAGACTTTATTTATATATCAAATAACACATGGCTTTTCTTCTAGTAGCAGATTAACTGCTCCAACAAGCCTTTACGACTTTCTTCAGTAAGCGACTATTCATTCTCCATGCTGACTTGTAATGGAAAATACAAATACCACCATAAACCGTAGCATTTGTAGGTATGAGCCATGAGACTAACATCTCAGCAAATTGAAGAAAGTCTATCCTTCTAACCATAAATTAAACATTTTCAAAATATCCATTAACAATGAGAAAAGGAATTGCTATATTCTCCTTGCAGTTATTTTTGGTGGTGGTTAACATCAATCATTCTTAATTTACTTGCATGGAAATATCCAAAGGGTATAATTAATCTCCATCCCCAAGAAGTTGTTTAGAAATGTCACTATAACAATCATAAATATTAAAAACTTATTTTATTATTTTCCCTGATTAGAATGAAGCACAGACTCTCATATTACTGTTGTGGTAGCCACATTATTTCTGAGTAAAAAATGTCTATATTATTAATTGGTGGGACTTTGGGATAGATTATATTTCAAATGCACGACTGTCCTTTGATTTTTGTGTTGGTGAAATTAGTGAACTAAAACAATGTCATAATTCTAAATAAGGTTTGATGGCACCCATAAACAAAGTGGAAAAGGCTTACTCAAGAATGAAAGAAGTTTTCATACTAAAACAGAATACAGGATCTTAATGATTCCCAAATATGATTATGTACATTTATTTGATCCAGAAGCACTTGTAGGTGACTTCCAGGTAATATGTATTGTGTTCTTATATCACATCCCAATGACTCTCTACATTCATAGAACACTGTGTACTTATTTTAAAATATTTTACCTACAAACATATTTTTCAATGTCATTTGTTCTAGTTTGGATGGCACTACCTTCATTCAGAGATCACATACTATCCACACTCACCTTTGTGCTCTCTTGGTTTATGGATAAAGGGTACTACATTCTAGAACTAATCACACATTCAGGAAGATGAGGACACAGCATCTTGTCTGTGAGTCAGCCTTGGATAGAGAGTAACCCCTCCGAGCAGAACTAATAGTCATTTAAAAATGGTAACTTGAAAAGGCACTGTCACTCCAGGGCATTCACTTTTCTGTTTTATTTCCTGTGTCCTAAGCTAATGTGTTAGTGTATGACTTAAGAGAGCACTTACACACTTTCTGGAAATGAGTGGCTCCTCTAATTTTGAATTTGCTGTGTTACTGTTTAACCTTGGCTATAATGTTACCATAACTGCTTCCTCTGAAAGGAGCATGGTGGGCATGGGCGGAGAGAGATGGGAGTGAGGTGAGGGGAGGAGGAAGGGAGTCAGAAAGACAGATAGAAAGAATATTTAATTAGATAATAAGTCAATGTTTATCCCAAAAAGCTTTTTAACTTTCATGTCGTTTTTTTTTTTTGTAAAAATAGATTTTGCTGACTTTGCATGGTTTAGCACACTTACCTAATTTGTGAAGACAGATGTATTTTAGAGTAATTTCTTCCATACCCTTGTTAAACAGAATTCATTGGGCCAAAGGGGCAAGATGCCTGACTGACCACAGAGGGCTTCTTACATGTTAATGAATGGCTGATTTCAATGTTAGGTCTGAAATATAGGAGAAAGGAGATAAGGACACAGCACAGAATCTCAGGAGAGTTGGAATGCTACACTTACTAAAAAGCTTCCACACCAATGCAAGAAAGCTTCAATGAAGACACAGTTCAGAACACTGATACTGCAGGCAGACATGTGAGGACAGCCATGAGAGACTTTAGTTATTGTTGAAGGCTGGCAAGGAGGGTTTGGGGTGGGGAGTGCTGAGAGTCTGAAGCACATGGGCGCATGGCTCTGTCAAATAGGGGTTCTTTCTTCAGGGGATACTTGAATGAGGTCAGCTTGCAGTGTATGACTTCCTCCAACAGTGAGGCAGGGACATATCTGTTTTCTTGATTTACAGCTTCAAAGATAGTTCATGAAGCAGTATTTGGGAAAAGAATTTCTTTTTTAAATGTGTAAATTTCGTGCTATTTCTCTTCAACAAGCACATCTTATGCTTTAGAAATTGTGAAATTTTCTTCAACATTCATAGTAAAAGCAACAGGATCTCAAGCTCCAGATTAGAGACGTTCATTTTAGAACTGTGGCTTCCTAGCATTACTACAGGTGAGCTGGCATCATATGGACTTTCCTGGCAAGGATTCCAATGGATTTCAGTAGTTACAGACCAGCACTATTTTATTTTGTCAATGTGCAATGTATATTTTATCTCTTACCTAGTTATATCTTGTGACAGTTGTATAACTCATCTTGTTGATTGTAATAACGGAAAAGGAAAATAAAAAGCAAAACCTGGCAGAACAAAAATCAGTACCCTAAAGCACCTCCAAAGAATAAAAGTGATTACACTTTTATCTATTTCTAATAAAAATACAATTAACTAATTAATTTTTTTGTTTACAAAATCCAATGATGACCATTTTGCAACTTATAAAATTTCAAAATGGAAGGGAGAGTTATAATTTTTCTATAAACAGAATTTATGCTGTAAGTTAAGCAAGATATTCTTATATGTGAATACACCTCAATAGCAATTTTTTGAATAAAAACAAAGTAACATCACTGACAGACTGTCTTGAAGCTTCTTGGCACGTTATACCTCGCTGGCTCTCGTTTAGCACTTGGTTCACTTTCTGAAGATGGACAACGATAGTCAATGATACAATGAGAGATCTAGTGAAAAATGTAAACTTGGATGAAAAAATGGAAACCTAACATAGAGTGAGTCCAAAATGGTACCATATTCTTTTTTAAGAAATCTTTCTTACGCAGCATAACCTATATAACAATTTCAAGATTCATATTGTAAAGTTCAATGATACTTTCAAAAGGAGCATGTCTATATAACCAGTGTCCAGATCCATTACCATGAGCCATTGCACTGTCATAGAGAATAAGGCCACAGGGTTAGGTGGGCTTTGTTCAGCGATTATCATGAGACTCACACTTTTGTGTGTGCCTGTTTTTCTCATCTCATCATTGGTCTACTGGAAATGTTCTCCATTGCTGTTCATAAGATCACCATCCATTTTCATTGACTTGGGATACCCCACTATTCCAATATTCTCTGATCTGAAGGTTTCTTTTCATTTCCATGTTGTTATTGGATTTTTGAGTATAATATCTAAAGTTTCTAGGAATATTCTTATAATTTTATATGAGCAGAATATTGGGTATTCAAAAAATAATTAAAAAGTATTTTTTTTTCTATTAAAACACACACACACACACACACACACACACACACACACACACACACACACAAGAAACCTGAATATGGGTTGAAACCAAGTCAGTATTGTGGAGACCTATGTAATGTTTTATTCACCATTATTAGGAGTACAACTCTTCTGAATGACAATGATAATTTTAGATACAAATATCTGTTGTGGTTATCCTAAGAAAAGGATGTATCTATATATGCATCTATGGTAGGCTGTGGTGAACGCACATAAAAAGATGTATGTCCTAATTATCTACCAACATGTTCCATTAATTATACAATATTCAGGCTGGTAGTGTAGCTCACAGAATTCAGCCCTGGGTTTAGTCCTAGCATCACCACATAAAAAGAGCATATCCATATAGTAGGACATCTCATTCCTAGAAAAATAATAAAAATCTAACAGAACACATCTAATGTTAGAGAGATTGAAAACAAAATGCCTAAAATTAAGTGCTTGTTATTGAATAATAAGACACACTTGCCTCTTAATTTTTTTAAAATCTATTAAGAACAAAACAAAATAAGTGACATTTAAAAATAAAGTGATGTTTATTTTTATTTTTTGAGGAGTAAAGGTTTATTTTATTCATCTTTTATGGGTTCTCTTTTGCTTTATTTTTACTAATTTAAATTCTTAAAGACATAGTGCAGAAAATGATTTTTATTTATTTATATAACTTGGATTTGGACATGGAAATAAGTATTTTTAAAATGAATTATTTAATAAAAATTCAGTGTACAATTTATTCTTATTTATAACTATTTTGGGATATATATACCAGGAAAATACCATTGACTTTTAAAAATATTTTAGAATATGTTAGTGAATTTTCACAATTATATTAAAAAGAAAGTAAGCCAAAATATATTTTGGTGTTAAAAAAACAAAAAAAATAAAATATCTATTTATTGTGGTTTTAGCAAAGTAATTTCATACACATATTTATGATATTAGTTAAAACATATTTCAACCCAACCTTTTTCACGTCTAAAACACTAATCAAGTACAGTAAGTTACAAAAGAATAGTAGGTAGATAGAATAGTTGAATTTCATGGAGTAAAGGAAGTGACATAAAGTTCAATTAAGAGAACTTTCCTTTTCTTTGAGAAAAAAAAAGCAAGAGGGTGCCTGCTAAGAATTTGCACTTCTTAAACTTTTATGTGCTTTCAAAACACCTGGAAATCATTAAATACCCATCTGATTGAGGAGGTCTGGTGGGAAGGTGATATTCGGAGTTCCAACAAGCTCCAAGGTGAAGCCATGCTGCCTAGAGCAAGGCCGACTTTGACCATGAAAACTATAAAACTAAGGTTATCTCAGCAGAAAGAGGACAGCATGACAAAATGGTTGTGAGAGAAAGGGGAGAGATCCGAAAGATTAAGGCCAGAGGCAAGAGGCCTGAGCCTGCTGCTTTTTTTTTTTTTTATTGTCTTTAATGAGCTACATTATTTAATGGGCAAACAATGAGTTGTTATCCCCAATTCCCCAATGCCCCCCTCCATTCCCAATCAGCTGGATATCCTCCCCCATGGGTTGTCTGAATCAGTCCTCGGGGCAGGGGACCATGGATAGCCTAGTATTCAGCCTGATTCTCCTGGCCCAAGTGCGATGTTACTGAGTGGTGCCATGCCTCTGGATTGTCTCCCCCACCATGGCTCTCACAATCTTTCTGCCCCCTCTTGCACTCAGTTCTCTGAGTCATGATGGGTGAGTATTAAGGCAGTTTTATTGTTGAAAACTTAGGGGTCTCTCTGTTTCTGCTTTACGTTGTGTCAAAAATCATTGGTGGACTAGAGCGAGACCCTACCTTGAAAAACGAAAAACCAAAAAAAAAAAAAAAAATCATTGGTGTCTGTCTCACTGGCTTGTCCTGTGTTGACTGATTGGCTGTCACTATGGGTCACTTGTTCATCCCATCATTCTCTGTGGGGTTCCATATGGATCCTCCACAGTATGTCTGGGATCGCTCATCTCTTGTCAGGATGTCAGCTAAAGATAGCATGTTCAACAAAAGGTGCTGGACAAATTGGATAAACACGTGTGAAAAAACGAAAATAGATCCACTCCTTTCACCATGCATTAAAATCAACCCCAAATGGATCAGAGACCTCAATATTAACCATGTAACCCTAAACACCCTCGAAGAAAAAATAGAAGGAACCCTACATGAGATAGGAGTAGGGAATAAGTTCCTGAGCAAATCCCCAGTAGCTCAGGAAGTCCAACAATCACTTAACCAATGGAACCTGATCAAGCTCAAAAGCATCTGTACAGACAAAAACACCATACTCACAGCCAATAGACCCCCATCAAATTGGGAGATGATTTTGCCAGCTGCAACTCAGACAGAAGCCTAATTTCCAGAACCTACACAAAACTCAAAAATAATTAATAACAAACACTCAAACTTTCTCCTCGCAAAATGGGGCACTGATCTCAACAGAGAATTCACAGAGGAAGAAACACACATGGCCTGTACGCACATGAGAAAGTGCTCAGCATCCTTAACCATCAGGGAAATGCAAATATAAACCTCAAGGAGATTCCACCTTACTCCACTCAGAATGGCAATCATAAAGAAAACCAACAACAATAATTGCTGGCGAGGATGCAGGGAAGAAGGAACTCTCATTCACTGTTGGTAGGATTGCAAGCTTATTTAACCTCTTTGGAAAGCACTGTGGAGGCTCGTCAAACAATGGACATAGAGCTGCCAATGGACCCAGCTATCCCTCTACTAAGCATCTACCTGCAAGATGTCACATCTCAGGATATAGACATTTAGTGCAACTATGTTTATAGCAGCTCTATAGCAGCTCAATTTATAATAGTCAAAAATTGGAATCAACCAAAATGTCTGCCCATGAAGGAATGAATAACAAAGCTGTGGTGTATTTACACCAAGCAGACTGTTTAGTGAGCCTGAGCTCTAGCAGGTCAGCCAGGGTGTAGGAAGTGCTGAGAGGAAGTCTGGAGGAGATAGAGGGTTGGTCTAAGCTACATGGCTTTGCTCCACCTTCTTTCCTGGTTCTGAACAGATCCAGAATAGAATAGAATTGAATACAAGTGAATGACAATGATGGCTGAACAGAAGTAGAAGAGGTAATTTTGAGTATGCTCTCATAGACACGGGTACTTTCCTTTTTAACAAGTTTGTGATTGTGTACATATAAAATGCCCTGAATTCATACTGTGACCTCATGCTAGAGAGACAGAGCAATAGGCTGTTGGGATTTTAGCTCAAATGCATGTGCTCCTGCTTCTGCTCTCCCATTTGCTAATGCCTTTGTCTCCATCAGTGTCCTGCTCAATCCAACTTCCTGAGCAGAAGAAGCTGTCCACCCTCTCCAGTAGTCTTCAACTATCTGACCCTGCTCTCTCCCCATAGGATTTATCAACTAAGAGAATAAATAAAGTTTATTTCTTCATTAGGCTTGTTGTTATCTTGGTTTCCCTTTCAAAAAGGTGAAGCAGTTATATGTCTGGTTTTATTTGTTTACATGCAGATGAAAAACTTGAGGAATATTATTTATTCTTGGATCACAGTTTGTATAACAGCCGCCAGCTCTCTCTTTTTTTATTTCTACAGATTTGATGATTACAGAATCCCTCCCTCTGTAGAAAGTAAATGTAAATGGACAGAACAAAATAGCCTTTTTAGAACTCTATTACATAGGAAATGAATACTTAAAAAGGCTTAAAAAACTCTGACTATAATTTAGTATCAGTAAAGCATGATGTTAGATGAGTTTGCATGAAGAAGATAGGTCAAGATTGTCATTAGCTATCAGAGATTCAAACATCATAACATGACAAAGGATACTGACTATCCTCTGTGGAAAGTCTATAATAATAATAATAATAATAATAATGCCCATGGATTTTATAATACTACTGTTATTATGCAAATTGTTATTAATTTTACTATCTTTAATAATCTCTTATAAGCATAAGTCTATCCAGTCATCTTTCTGCAGACAGAGTGTTAAATGTGATTGTGAAGATTTTACAATTTTAAACACATAAATAAATTTAATCTATCCCACAGATGTAACAAGATGGTATGTTATGTCAAATTATTTCTAATTGAAAAAATACTGAATAGATTTAGAGAGGTGATTGCCATTCTACTTTGGTGGCTCTTTCTTCTCATTTATTTTGTTGGGTATCAGATTCAGGGTGGAGAAATAACAGCAAAACTGCTCTCACCAGCTATGAACATTTCCCTTTGGAGCTTGTTAAGGGTTACACATGATTATAGAAGGATGGTGCTTGGTCCATGTGTGCTCAGGATCTAATTCACGGTACACCAAAACCATTACATTAATAAAAATCTTCAAAGTTCTATCTCAGAGGGTTGCTTCTTTTGCTGAAGCATCCAAAATTTTTATCTAAATTACCCCCAACTTTTAAAAGCTCTCTACTTTTCAACTCTCCCTGCACTCTCCCAATTAAAAGAATGTCTCCTCTTTCTATAAAGCTGCAGAATTTCATAGAAGTTTTATGCTACATTTAACAGCTCAAGGGTTTAGGCTAATAAAACAAAAGGACTTTGAAGAGACAGGAATGTGCAGCACATGGTGACATGTAATATCTTCTCTTATCATTAGAACTAAATTAAATTGTATTTCATGCTTTGCTGCTCCCAGAATCACTGGGAAAAAATGGTGTTTTCTGTTACAGGTCTATCAAACAGCTAGATACCATGGTTTTAAAAAAAGAAACAGAGCTATTATTTTTTCAAGTCATTTAAAATTGTTAAAAATTAAAAGTTTTAAGACATAAATGATATTTATGTTCACATTTTTAATTGAGTGCAAGGGAGGATTGATATGCATTAGTTTATCTACGGCTTATATGAAACAACTCATTACATTGAAACGTCACATATGTTGTCAATAAATAGTCTACTTGAAGGATAAATGTGTAACCTAAAAAAAACCTATTTGTGTCTTGACATTAGAACCCAGGGACACCTGGATCAAACCATGACAGTCCTCCCATGGCCCCCACAAACTAATAATCATATAAGATGTACATAGAATGTGTTCAGCTCAAGTCTTAAGTCTCCACAACTTTCAACTGAGCCATAATACCAAAAAATAAACCCCTAATGTCACAGAACATTCACACTGCAAAACATGAGGCATGGCAAAAACAGATTGAACCAGTACAAGATTTAAAACAAGCAGGGCGACATCAATTTCTAACTCCAAATTCAATGATCCTGCATTTGCACAAGTCTTTTGGAGTCTCTTGGAGATTCAATTCTGCCCCTTCAGCTCGGCTACTCACAGTCCAGGAAAAGTTCATCCAGTGCTGGCAGCTCACCTTGGCAGCCATATATAGGCCTGGCATCTTCTTGGGTCTCCATTGCAACCCACAGATAATCCTCATGCATTCACTGGGCTTCCATGCAGGCAATCTAGAACACCTGCTTCACATTGCCAATGGCCATTTTTCAAAAACAAAACTGTGTTGCAAATCAAATGACCCTTTCTTTTGCATTTCTTATACTCCACAGAACCAGGTGGCCACCAACTTGTTAATCAAGCAGGGAACAGAGCATTCAGGCCCCTTACTTCAAAGAGTCCACATTCTTCCTGTTGTTCCAATGCAGATCACCTGGCCCAATCTCAATGATTGTCATCTCTCAAAAAATTGCAGGTAAAAGGGTAGCAGTTTTGACCCAAAGATCTTTCTTTCTGTGCCATCTCCATCTACTCACACCAGTCCATCTTTATGTAAAACAACCATGCACAGGTTCTCAGGACACAGGCAAGCAGAATGCAGCAAGCCTCTTACACAAACTGCTTCTGGCACAGTCCTGACAAACTTCTTCCTCACCCTCATAAACCAATCCTCACAGTGCATAGTTCTTACTTCATTTAGGTCTTTCCACTCTGACCAGAATGGTCCATGAAGCTGGGCTCACAGTACTTCGAGGCATCTCTTAGGCTGAGATTTCAAATCCTTCCACATTCCTCCTGCACATCACTTCCAAAAGGTCCAAAGCCACAGACTCAGGGTTTTAGCAGCCACAGACCCCACATCCTGGTACCAAAACTGTTGTAGTCAGCTTTCTAGTTGCTGCTCAGAAAGAACCCAAGCAAAAGCAGCTTGTGGAGGAATGGCTTTATTAGGCTTATAAACTTGAGGGGAGACTCCATCCTGGCAGGGAAAATGATGGCATGAGCAGAGGGGTGGAGAACACCTCTGCCACAGCACTGCAAACAATGGTAGGAAGATGTGCCAGGGGAAGCTGACTTATAACCCCCAGAAGCCCGCTCCCAACAACACAGCTCCAACAAGGTTGTAAAATCAGAATACATTCATTTGTTTGTGGTAGACACCTTGATCAAATCATGACAGCATGCATATTAGACAAGGTGCCTGGTTGTTGACTATATCAGTATTTTATTTTAAACTATAAACTATTTTTATAAAACACAATGAGTTTAAGTGCTGGAGAGATGGCTCAGCAGTTAAGACACTTGCATCCTGTGCCTAAAGCCCTGGGTTCAATTCCCCAGGACCCACATATGCCAGACCCACAAGGTGGTGGCCCTGGTACTATCTCTCTCTCTCTCTATTTCTCTCTCTCTGCTTGAAATTGAATGAATAAAATATTTAAAAAACAATGAATTTAAATGGAGGTCTAACAATAACAGGTGTCTATTTTTCAATCTATCTATTTATCTGTCATCTATCATCCATCTACAAATCATACCAACAAATCATACGCAGGAATGGAAAACATTTTAATAAGCTTATGAACCATATTTCATTTATTTTTAGACATAGAGAAAAATAATAAGTGATGGTATTACCATTCAAATTCCTTTGTGTACTTTCTACCAGGTCCACATTAAAGCAGTAAATGTCCCTCTGTGAATCCTCCATATGATCTTAACTCTCAAATCTTATTGTTCAACACAGCTCTTGGGAGAACACCTGGCTATTCAATTTTTGAATACAAGTTACCTGAGAGATTTTATATTAGGCTTTCTTATAAATAAGATTATATTTGTTTTTGGCTTTCATGACTGATTTTGTTTTGCTTTACATTATTTATGGAGTAAATAGCCTAATCATACTAGCATAGCTATGACACCTTTCAGACATTGTAGAATTTACATACTAAAGTGCTTTTAGTGCAGTTTCCTAACTTCCCATAAAACATTATTGTCCATAAATCAAAGGTAATTCAATTTTTGACTACCTAAGTTCAATTTCTAAAATGTAAGTCATGGCTAAAATACTGAGGAAAGAAGGGATTTTATAATCACTTTGAATCCATAAAAATGCAGGCACTATTAGAAAATTAGAGGAAAGAAAACTCCATCAGACACCTTGGGTTTGATGTTCACCAGGGTTATATATTAGCCTTCTTGCCTTTGGGATGTTATTCACTCTTATTACTCTCTTGATTCTTCAATTAGTTTCACTGAGTTTCCAGGAAATTGATATAAAGTGCCTGGAACAACATCTGGTACCGTTACTCATAGTGATTTTAGTAATATCAAGTGCATCTTTCAACCAATATTAAGATTTTTTTAATAAACAAGGTTGTGTGTGTGTGTGTGTGTGTGTGTGTGTGTGTGTGTGTGTGTGTGACTGTTACCAAATCTCTCTGCCTGACACTTTAATCTTTTTTTCTTTTTTTACTGGTCAAATTGTGTAAATATTGAAGAAATGTCTGATCACACTTAAAAGATGTATCAATTGTCTTAAAATTTAATCACCCTCCACGATTTTTTGAGTGTGTGTAAGTGTTTGTATGTTTTTCTAAATGATGGATTATGTTAATGTTGTTTATTTTTGCCTTAAGTAAAACTTTATTATTTATTCATTTATCTGGACTAGGAATCATTTACTTGTTCAGTATAATCTGAGGCCTCCTGTCATTAGACACTGCTCCAAAACACATGTAACATTCTACCCATACAGGCCTTTAAAGTTTCCCAATTTAACAATAAAACAGCCCTAGACATTTGTCTAGTAACCAAGAGACAAATAACTTTAGCTAAATTCCCATGAATAACAAAAATGAGTTCTGTGGGATGGAAAGAGCATATTGATGAATATATATGTGCATGTGTGTATCTGGTACAGGCCAGTCAGAATAGATATTACCACCAACTAAAGTGGACATAAGTCATAAATAGCAAATGCAGATTTAAATGTCCTCTAACCTGGTTTCCATTATATTTCAAGTATTCTCCAGGACTTTCTCAAGGAACTGCTTCTGAGCCAAAGCTTAAGAACTAAGGGTGGGAGGGATCTCAGTTCTTAGGAAGAAAATATATAGCTGCCAGAAATGATATGAATAGATTGATTTTAGGTAATTAAAAAGAAGGATACATGCCCAGAATTTTGAGAACTTCTAAGAATCCAAAGGCTTTGGTAGACTTATTTCAGCTATTTTTTCTATTGAATATGCTTATCTAAAACTAAGCTTCCAGAATGAAGTTTGATCAATAAAGTGTACAGTAGGACAGTTATCGGTTTTGTGTAAAATCTATACTGTCTATGTTTTAGTCCAAACATCTTTGGACTATGCTTTATTTGAAATATTATCAAGTTGTAGCTTTCACTATTGTGTTCCTGAAGAGACACTTAAATAGATTTTTAAAAAAAATGATGTTAAAATCAAATGAAACTCTTTGTCTTATAAAAGTTAAATCCTACTTGATTTAATCTCTCTATGCCCTCTAAATATTCATATAAATTCAAGAAACAAATCACCATCTAGAACTTTAACACTATCTGTTATAGCCACATAATGACCAATTACTGAGGAGAAAGAGAGAAAGAGAGAGAGAGAGAGAGAGAGAGAGAGAATATACTAACTCAGTAAAGGCAGCACTCTTCAGATTAGTAGGAAAGTGCCATAAACCAACACTCACAACAGTATTACATGTCATATGTCTTCCATGTGGACAAGCTATAATTATTTTTTAACTAAATGTCATGTATAAATTAACATCCACTATTTTATACAGTCCTCTGACTTGATATAAATTATAACCAAAGTTTCATACTAGATTTTAAATGCTTATTTTCTCCATATTCATATTCTGTACAATTAATCAGCAATTTAAAATTTTGACTGGATCACTTCCAAGCTTACTGGCAAGAGAGTAGAAGATTTTATTTTTCCTTTATAATTATAATATGACCATTCTTTGCTTATGCAGAATTTAGAAACTTATGATTCTAAAATAACATATCATCAACCATACATTATTTTGAACCATATTATCTGCATTCCAACTGCTCTTCATAAATCTCTTTCTTCAAATTCTGATTTCTGTAATTAGGCAGATTAGGTGATGTGATCTGCAGTGATATTGCTGTTTTATTTAATTCCTGTCACCTGTTCCAGCTGTGGCACAGCAGGGGAACTTTCAAACCAAAATAATTTACAATCATTGTATACCTAAGAGACACAGGGAACAGGGATATCTCAAACTTACAGGAATGAGAGGAATGAAAGCTCAGCAAGGACCTTTACAATTTTAAAAGAGGTGGAATTTTATGATCCTGCTATTCTAACCCCTTCATTTTGCACAAGGGCTTTGGGAAGTTCAATGACTTGCTTATTGTCAGAGCTGGGATAGGAGCTTAGGAAATATGACATCTAAATCAATTCCTACTTTGCCCAGGGCCCCTGTGTTGAAAGGTGATATTCGATTCAATATAAAGAATCCGGAGGAGGTAGTAAATAAGAAGACAGTAAACTTGAATCATCCATCTAGTAATATGTTCACTTTATTTCATCTGCTAAGCACTCACTTCAGGAAGGCACCATTGAAACTGGCATGTAAGTTGAATACAATAGTGACTATGCTCAGAAAGCACTCTACATGTGGCCAATATTTTGACTGATGCGTCATACTGTGGGCCAATTTTATTTTAACAAAAGTAGCTCAAACATTTAGAAAAAAAAAACATCAATATTCATGTATCGCATCTCACTTTCCATCCACAATGTTGTCAATCTACATTGACTATGATTTACCCATTTGCTTCAATTTCAGCAATTAATGATCAATAGTTTTTGAATTATTTTCCCTCATGCAAGTATTATAGACAGAAAAATCAAAATAAAAAGACTGACAAACTACTAACCTTTACTAAGTCTTTCAATTCACATACTTTTAAATATTTATTTCATATTCTGTCATTAGAATTCCTACTTCACATTTGCTGTGAAGTTCTACTGTAAACGGTCTTTTATCCTATGCTAACCAGCTTCGAATGCACTGATGAGTGTGTCTTTTCTTTACATATGTAATGGTTGGCAAATTGTCGGCTCAGGAGTTTCACAAACTCATAATAATCACTGTTCGTACAGCCAAAGGACTTATGAGTGGACAGATTTACTGATGGATTTTATGATCAATAGTAGACCTCGAAAAAGATACATGCATAAAAATGTTTTTTTTCAGAGTATTTTGATCCTTCCTTAATATTTCCAGTTTGAGGGACAAGAGCTGGCAAATATCCATGTATTAATGGATGTGATCATTTGCATGTGTGTCCTAACCTCTATCAGCAGGGCCATGAATAAAGAATGAGCTGCCACATTCTTAGGGAAAGTACATTTCTTACTGCACAATATAATTGGGTAGCTTACAGAATGAATTTCTAACATAATAAGGAAAATATATAACAAAAATTAACAATAAAATTGATTGAAAATATCACTTTATGGAACAAATTTTTCTTCCCTCTATAGTTTGTAAATAAGATCAAAACTTCATTTGTTTTCTTAAATCAAATTTATAGTGAAATTAATTGTGTGTGTGATAATATTTTGAGTGTCCAATGAAATATAAAGGGGATAATTTGTTAAGAAAAATTAGTAAAAAAAATACTTGAATGCCTATGGTAACATTTAAGTAAGCAGGATAGACCATTGAGAGTAAAGTGACCTTCTGTCGTAGTCAGCCACACACTGCTGGGATGAATCTTCAAAACATGCACAGTTTTGGGGAAGAAAGCATTTATTGAAACTACAGATTGAGGGGAAGTTCCATAACAGCAAAAGAGGCTGGCCCTCTTTCACAGGTCTGAGCAGAGAGAAAAGCCCATCACCAACAAAACACACACAGAACAGGGAACAGGCAGGAGGGCCAAAGAGAATTTCTTCTCCTTTATATAGGCTTAGGGTGGGATCTTGCAACCCTATCCCAGACTTAATGGTTTCCTGATTCTCTGGAATTTCCTTCCTGCACTGTCCACACAGGAAAGGATGTTTAGTTCTAGCTTCTTTGAAATTCTTTACATCCGGCCCCTTGCTGAGAGGCTGCCTTCCTGTAAAAATCCTCAGAGACCCACCCAAGATAATTAAAAAGATCCAAGTTGACAACAAAACCTAACCATCACACCTTCAAAGTCCATGTTTCATGGCCATTTTTGTCTTACATGTGCAGACTGAAAATCACTGGGTGTAAGTGCAAGTCCAGAAGAGGTTTTGAAATTCAGCCTTAG
Source organism: Zapus hudsonius (assembly GCA_004024765.1). NCBI lineage: Eukaryota > Metazoa > Chordata > Mammalia > Rodentia > Dipodidae > Zapus > Zapus hudsonius. The sequence continues at coordinate 7,329 of PVHP010011555.1, read as the reverse complement.
GGCTGTGAAGTAATAGTCACTTCTGAAATAGACACACATGAACCTTGTTGATAGTTTTTATGCACTTTTAACCAATGTACCTAGCTTTTCCAGATTGAAAATAACTGCTTTACCCTTCATTGTATTCATTCCTTAATTTATTTTTGATTAAACACAATTAAATTTTTTGATCAGGCCCAGATAACAACCACATATCTGGTGAACATAGAGAGTGAAACCAGACAAAGCAGGGCATGGCTGTCACGTGGCCAGTTGGCTGCTGAGGCAGAGAATATTAAAGCAAACTCCAGCCAGTGTTATAGAGAATCCAAGATGGCAACTTTTGTCTCTTTTTCCCCTAATGCTAATACTTCTTATTTAGTCCGTTGAGCACTTTGTATCTTTCCCAGGACTTCCTCTGTGTTATTTATATATTATTTGTGTCTAGAGAATATATCTCAATTCTTATTCATTCTTAAATTTTAGTATCCAATGCAATGTCTGGGACATGATAGGCACTCGCACATTTTTAAAATTAAAAAAATAACATGAGGGGTAAGGGATGGGGGAAAGGGGATGACTTTAACATAAAGATAAACCAAAATTGGTTCAAAATCATAAAATCCTCAGTTGCATACTGTAACCTATTAAGCAAGTAGTGGGCGTTATCTGACAAGAAGGGCCCTAAATAGAAGGAGAGAGAGTCTAAGCCTGTGTCTGGTAACTCCTGGTTCCAGTCACTGGCTCCTTCCCTCATCGACCTGTTGACCAAAGAGATCCATGAGGTCCCAAAAACAAGACAGGATTCTGTCAAACCTCTTGAATATCCACCCCAGGACTGAGGTAAGATCCTTTTGCTTAAGAAATCTCAGAAAGCCATCTATCAGCATCAAGAGACCCTTTAAGGTACAGAATGGTATCCAGCCCCCAGATAGTAGTTAGTGCAGTGCTGGAAGGCACTGCATAAGCTGCCAGGGGAAGCTGGTCAAGGACAGCTGGAGTAAACAGAGACCACTGACATGAAACACAGTCTTCCACCATGAGTAGTCTGAACACACTGCCTACTGAGAAAGAACAGTGAACCATGAAAGAAGCACTTGTGCAATGGAGGCACCAAAGCAATCAACAGCTTTCAAATCGGCCAAGTAATCTGTTCAGTAACAGGGAGCCCTTAACTAGAACTGGGGACTCAGGGTAAATGCACTGGGAAACAAAATCTTTGGTCCCCAAAGAGAAATGCACTTTACAAGTGATTTACAAAGAGGCTACTCACAATAGAATATAGCCATTTCAGAAATATGCATCTCAGTTAACCTATAGTGATCTCACTCGCCAATGGGGATTCTATTTGTATTTTTCAGAAGGCGGCAAGGGAGCTTCCAACCCTACCAAGGAGCCACAGGCCCAAGGCTGATAACCTGGCAATAGATGAGCCATCCCAGAACTACCATAGAGGATCCACATGGAATCCCACAGAGAATGGTGGGATAAGCAAGAAACCTATAACCACAGACAATCAATCAACCCAGGATGAGTCAGGGAGACAAAGACCAACTATTTCAACACAACCTAAGCAGAAGTACAGAGGCCCCTAAGACCTCAACAATAAAGCAGCCTTAAAACTCACCCACCATGACTCAGGGAACTGAGAGGAAGAGGGGGCAGAAATATTGTAAGAGCCAAGGTAGAGAGACATACCAGAGACATAGCCCCCCTCAGTAACAACATACATGGGGGGGATGAAACCGGGCTGACTCCTAGGCTATCCATAACCCCCTACCCCAGGGACTCATCCAATCTGCCCACAGAGGAGGATACCAGCTGATTGGGGACAGGGAAGAGGGAAATGGGGAACTGGGGATACCAACACATTATTTGCTCATTCAATGTATCTAACTATGGATAATAAAGAAAAAAGAAAATTAAAATTAAAAAATTGAAAAGGATAAAAAAATGACAAAAAAACTCTAACATACAAATGAATAATATACTAAACATATCATAACATCAGATCTAACAAGTCAGTATTTCTGCCCTGGTGGGATGGGTTTTGAATTATCTTCCTCCCTGGAAAATACACATAAATTCATACATATATACATATACATAAAATTAACATGAGCGCTATCTCCTTCTGATATTTATTTTGGGTTGCTGAGATTAACTTGCTGAAATTAACATTTAAATGGTCAGCCTGATTTTCAATTGAACTCTTTTTAAGATCTACAAATATGTTTTTATGAGAGAAACACCATGCTTCCCTTGGGCCTGGAAGAAGAACCTATTCATTCCATCTATGAACACACATGTTTTCTGACAATGCACGGATATGCACTTTTAACTCCTGAGTACTGACACACAGGATCATTGTAGACACAAAATAAAATTGATCCTTAAAGTGTGTCTAACTCTCACACATTTCATTTTTTTTCTAGAGATCCAATCAATAATAGATGAAGCTTAACAAAAATAAGTAATAAATCAATTATCATATGGGGAGCAAATGCTATATTAAAACTGTGAAACAAATATTTAAAATAATGGCAGCATAAAAATAAAAGATATATTCAATGGAATATAATAAATATTAATAATATCTAATTGCTATTTCCATTATGATAAATATGAAGATAATATTTTCCTATTTAATTTCTATAAACTGTGAATAATGGAAGTGATTATGTGTAATAATTATACACATATCAACTTACTGTAAGTTTATCTCTTAAATGATACGCATACCACTGACAGTTCAATAATAATAATAAATAAATAAATGATGGTAATAATAATTTTTAAAGCTTAGAGATGTTTAGTATGTGTACTCATAATTCTATTCCAATATTTTTCTAGAACTATAGTTTTATATATAAAAGTATACTATGTGCTTTGAAGCCAATTTCAACAAATTTGAAATTATTTTATATATAAAGCAATTCCATTAATTGATTCAAGACTGTTAGATAAGAATAAAAACTCAAAAATAAGTTAGTCAATAATCAGTAGAAAAGTATTATGATACATAAGTTTAAAGGTAAATTATAGGAATTTTGTAAATCAAATGCAAGTATAAAGGTAAAACACTGAGAGATGGATTGGTTTAAGTGAGGATAGGAATGTGGGATAGAAGAGAGGAAGGGGTGTGGGGCAGGGTTAACCAAAACCCTAGGTCTCATCTGTGCCACAAATGGTGCAAAATACAGCAAGAAAATGAGGCTGACTCTAGCAAGGGGATGCTGAATATAAAACCCACAAGTCTGCATCTGGAAATGAACTTTAAGCTTTCTCCCTGCTGGCTAGTGCTCATAGCCCTGGGAGTTATCATGCAGGGATAAGGGAGAAAAGTCATCAAAAATCTTACTCAGTAGTGGAACTTACAAGCTGTATAACTGACCAGACAGGCCAGATTTGCCTACTGATATGTGTCATGAACTCTTATGCAGGTAGCTAACTCCTTTCTGATTATATCTGTGCCTCTCCCCATGGAGGAAATTCATGCCCAGTGCTAAAAACATGGTTAAAACCAATGACTTAGGGAAGTCATAGGCCTTAAATGGAAATTACTACTTTTTTGTTTTTGTTTTTGCTAAATGGATATGTTGTACCCATCAAATTGTCCTCTTAATATTTATGCTTATCCCATAGATTAGTTCAGCTTTCACCTTGTTCAGTGAAGCTTTTTCCAGCCTGAGTAGGTAGAGAGCTACAGGAGATGTGCCTGGAGTTCCCTGCTGCCTGAATGTGCTTGATTTGGAGATACTAGTGATGTGTTTCTCTCGCTACTTTTGGGTTTTCTTTCTTTCTTTTTTTTTTTTTTTTTTTTTTTTTTTTTTTTTTTTTTTTTTTTTTTTTTGTTTTTCAAGGTAGGGTCTCACTCTAGCCCAGGCTGACCTGCACTCTGTAGTCACAGGCTGGCCTCGAACTCAGGGTGATCCTTCCACCTCTGCCTCCCAAGTGCTGGGATTAATGGCCTGCACCACCACGCCCGGCTTCTCTCTACTTGAACTTGTGAAAAGGGACAAGCCTACTTCACCATTATGGAACTTCCCATGGATCTGTTTGCTTTAAATAAATCCCTTCTTTCTCTCATAAACTGTGCCTGCTTTGAAGGTTCATCCCAGAAGCCTGAAGTGTCTACAAGATATCTCTTTGTGCATCTGGCTTTACATGGGTACTGGGGAATTGAATTTAGATCCTTCTGCTTTACAGGAAAGCACCTTAATTTCTTAGCCATCTAGCCAGCCTGTAACTCCTCATATTTTACACTTTTGTTTTCAAATTATATTTCAGACAACTGAAACTTGAACATTTGAAATAGAGATTTCTAGAGAATACAAATTTATTTTATGACAAACTAACTGTATCTTATACTCTGAGATCATCAACCAATAAATATCCAATTATATGTAACTGAATTCAGATGATGCTGGAAGTTAAAAGAAAACAACACAGTACTTTTCATTTATTCCTTCCTCTAAAAGCTTCTCTAGATGACCCATAGTCTGCTTTATAAAATGTACAGTTTTCATCTCTATTCCAGATTTCATAGTGGTCATCACTTCATTCACACTCTCATTGATCTTCTCCTAATTCAAGCAGGATGCAAAAAGTTCAGTGTGTATTGTGCTCTTTGTTAAGCACTGGGATTCTGCTACCTGGGAATAGTGTGTTCACCAAGTTGGAAGTGTTGGTCAGTGCCAGCAAACAGTGTAAATATGATAGCAAGTCACAAAAATAGTGAGTTAGAAATTTGAATATGTAGTACAGGGAAAACTGTGAAAATCTTCCAAAACCTTCTTGCTTTTCCCTGAGAACAAAAATAATCCACATGGGTTCTAAATCACTAGAATTAAGGTTCTTGGCTCAAACCAGGCTGATTCCATTTCTCTTTCAGTGGCCATGAGCCTAGAACCCTGTGTAACCACCTCACCAGGAAAACCATCAAGCAAGCTGAGTCAGACTCCATCTAGTTCTTGTTGAATCCGTCTAAAGGGACAGCTGCACAGACAGTGCAGGACACGAGGAAGAACATGGGTTTGCTCCTGTTAGAACCAGAATTTTCATGAAAGCTTCTCTAATTTGCTGCTCTTCCAGCACAACGCATCAGTCCAGATTAAATGAAAACACCACAAAAGACAGGCAGACACTCACATATACACACTACACACACCTATCTGCTGTTGGCCTTGGCTTGTTTTCAGAGCACAGGCCTTTCTCTATACCACAAACCCCAGACATCAGGAGCCTTGAATTTGGAGGAAGAAATAAGCTGTGTCCTTGTGAAGCTGGGTTGTCTCTCATTATACAAGTCAGGACAGCTTGGCACACTAGAAATCTAGAAATCGGGAATATTGATGAGGGCCATAGGTTTGTTTGGTTTTGATAATATTCATAGAAGTGGTTATGCTAAATACAGAAAATTGAAAACTGGACAGAACTGAAGAGGAAATTCTCACACAGAGTTTTCTGCTTTTGAAAGTAAGTTTTTTTTTGTTTAATAGTAATGAGGTGATAAGTTTCAGAAAAAAAATTCTAGTCGAATGTAAATTTCCTTCTGAGATTCTTCTTGGAAACAGGTATAATACTTTACAAAAAGTTTTCATATATAAAATAGTATAATTTTGGTTACCTCTCCCCTTTAAAACTTAAAATTCCAAACACAGTGCTAGGTTTTTAAACAGAGAGGAGAGAGAGAGAGAGATAGAGAAAGAGAGAGAGAAGGAGGGAGAGAGGAGCTGACTAACATTGCCTAATTTTAAAAATCACTCATGCCATAGTCTCTTCAGAACATATTTTCTAAAAATCCATGTACGTTTGTGTGTGTATGTGTGTGTACATGCATGCACACTTTCTAAGATGCACAAAATATGCTTCATATGCAAAACAAATAGTTTTGAGGAAATTGTTATTTATTCAAAATATGTATAAAGCACATCTGTCTAAATGCTAACCTTTCTGTTTCAATGATATTTCTGCACTATAATTATGGGTAGACTGCAGATTCATGGTTTCTGATGAGCCCTAAATGAGACACCATCATTTGGGCAGGCTATTTCAAAATGAAAAAGCTCACCTTACTTCTAAAACATCACCCATCCCTACTAAATATTCCTAGACTAAATCATTTATTAAAAACTAATTGAATCTGGGAAATTCTTAAAGATTATTCCTGAGCCAGTATCTGCCCCATTTGGAAGTAATCCATAGTAAATGCAATGTGTACTCAGAATATTACCAAGATATAATGAAAACTGACAATGATATAGGTATACTGGCTTTTGAAGCAATAATAGACAAATAATTCTCTTACCTGTCTTAAAGAAGTATAAATAAAATGAACTTATTTTTCTTCATTTTAAATTTAGAACTATATTTTCATATTTACCCTTTTAAAGGGTAATACATATGAAACTATAGAAACCATCACATCACATCAAAACATGTACTTCATGAGTGAAACATGATGGTACACACCTTTGTACTAACCCCATGAGAGGCAGACATAGGAGCCTCACAAGTTTGAGACCAGCCCAAACTCTAAAGTGGCAACCAGGACACCTGAGCTACAGGGCAAGACCATTTATCAGAAAACCAAACCAAACACAATCATCAAAATCTTATGTTATAAAACATGTCATGCTCACAATAATTCTCATTTTTTCTACCTTATTATTTGTGAGTCAGGGCAGTTCTAAATATATTTCTTCTATCAACAAATCCCCCAATTAAATTACATAATAATAATTAATAATTAAAAAAATATTCTTTACAGGGATCATTGCAGGATTACCTCTTTTTTTGTGATTCCAAGTCTTCACCCTCGTTAAGCAAGTATCCACCACAGCATTGCACTTCCAGTCTAAAACCTTGTGTTCTCATCATCAAAGTGCTGTCCTATTATTGATGTTCAGTGACAGAATGGGAAATAATTTCTACTTTTATGCCTGTTGGAAAGCAGATCTTTGTGGTGTCAGAAAAACATTGAGCAGACTAAAGTTTTTTCAGGAGTCATATATATTGCATTGCCTTTCTTATCATACGGGCCTGTTCAGAATTTTCTAGTCATCTGCAAAGGACCTGATTGCTCAAACACAAGGCTTCTGGAGAAAAAATGTAAAAGGTGAGTTGCAGAAGCATAATCAAGAGAGATGACCATCAGCAAGGAAAAGGATCCGGAAGAGGACCATTCGGTTATGCCTGAGTAGTGTCAAGAAGAACAACACTGACAGGTGTGGTAGCATACACCTTTAAGCCCAGCAACTCAGGAGGCAGAGGTAGGAGGAGGCTTGTCAATTCTAGACCAGCATGGGCTAGAGTGTGATCCTGTCTCAAAAAAAAAAAAAAAAAAAA